>MU622504.1:0-50406 GCA_025399235.1 Backusella circina FSU 941
GGAGAAGAAAAACAATTACAGGGACAAACTTAGAAACTATGCCATCCATAATTAGCAAAGATAATCATAGGAGAGGGAAAGTGAGAGCTTAAAGGCCAATCAAGTACTGATCGACGAGGAAAGAATTTTCGTAACCTTTCTTTTTTAGTTTCGTGTAATCTGAGTATAAAATGGTTACGTAGAGAGATGGTCCTCTACCAATCCAGATTAAGCCAATTAATTTCTATTTACCAATTACAAACAGTCGTACAATTAAAAAAAAATTAGCATTTCTTTTTTTTTGACAGAAGGTCACTACAGGTACATGTTTTTTTAAATAAATATATCTTATTCTAGGTTTCTTTATTTCTTCTTTCTTTTCATTTTAGATCCTTATCAACAGACCTTTAAATTTATTTTTTGATACATATATATCTTTTTTATTTATTTCTATTTTTTTTTAAAAGAAGCATACATATAAGTTATAAAGTGTGAGAAGAACTAATGTCGACAGCAGGGAATTCGCATACACTTGAAAGAATATGTATTGATGGCATATGCCATTGTGATTGGCGTTTAACATTACAGGACTGTGTTGAAAGTCAAGCCATGACCATTATCCATGGTATTAATATCGGTATTTCTGGAATGGCTGTTATATTGGGTAAAGTAAAAGTTTAAAAAAAAGTCATTTTATGCTAATTTTATCTTTCATATTTCGTATTACTATTAGGTATCGGCTTATTAATCCACCGCGTCTTCATAAAAGGCCATAGTTTTTTTGAATATAATTCGACTAAGGGGTGTTTCCGTCCTAAACCTATCGACTGCATGTTATTATTTATTGTTATCTTCAACTTCTGTAAGTATTGAAATTTAAGTTTAATCAATCCGAAACTTATGGAATAGCTATACCTTTTAATTGTAGTACGATTACTTTCAAGTACAATTTTGATTGCAGATGTTGCTCCAGATATGGTATCCAGATCATGTAAGTATCTTTAAGTAATAGATAAAGAAAAAAAAAAGTATAGTTGATACTCACACATTTGAAAAAATAGTTATGTTTGAGTAAGCCTAATAGAAAAAGAAATGCTAGCATCCACCTAATCTGTCATTAAAAAAAAATAGATTCCCATGGCAGTTTGGCTTTGGAGCCTTTGCTTTATATTTGATTGGTATCGCTCAAACTTTAGCTGATGTAAGTAAATTACATAAAGTCTAAACTTTAACTTTTTTATACTTACTCAGGATTTTAGAGCAATAAAGTAATTGCCAATAGTTGGCTTCCATCTCCACGACTTGTTGATTTTATTGGTGGTTCTACTTTCTTAGCACCTTTTATCATGAACAATCCTATGGCTTTAGCAGCTGGTATTCTTGCTCGTAGAAATCTTCCACTGGCTGAAATTTTAACTCGTATCCTTTATGTATTTTGGTTTATTCATTGTGGAGGACTTTCTATCACAGTATCATTCTCTGGTTTCCGTTTAATTCGTATTTTAAATGGACATCTCGAGAAATTCAACACTTCTGGTCCTAGATATGCATCTGTAAAAACTGGTATTTTTAAAATTCGTACTATCATGGCTATTAGCATTATTTGTCTGTCCGGATTTGCAGTTTTCCTCCTGGTATTTGGTATCCTCAGAGAAATGATTATTGTAAACAAGGTCGGATCTATTGTACTAGGTGTACTTTGGAATTTCCTTGGTGCTGTTTCTACTTTTTGCTGTGAGTTAGCTATTTTATTCAAGTAAGTATAATATAAAAATTGTTTATCTAAAGTATATGTGTATTCATGAATATCTATAGTCCAAAGATTGACGGAAATACAAACATTGGATTGAAGACCTCCAGTAACGAGAAATCTAGTCAAGCAGGAGCTGGTACTTCGTATACAAATTTTTCAGTCCAGGAGTATTCCACATCAGCAACTCATAACACTAGTTTCAATGGCACTTTAAGCCATAATGCTTTTGACGAACTCAAACAACAGCAACTTCAGTATCAAAGTGTTTTCCAGAAGCATAATAATCATGTTCATCAGCATAACCTAAAAAATCCACCAGTAGACTTGGATCAAAATATCGGAGAAGTAAAAGTTTCATCATTAGGTATCCCTCTCCAGGATTTTGAATATGAAAACAGTGATATGGTTGATGAAAAGATGACTTTCCCCTCAGCAAGTGGTCACGGCAGTATAGATGATGATGGGAATTCACAGTTAGATCTTGTTGGTCATGCCGGAAAATATTAATTATACAAATTTCTATAACAGTTATCTATTATTCATATTCACTTTTTATTTCAGTTCTTATGTATTATATTTTTTTTCATAATCATCCTCCTTATATAGAAAATATTTTATTATGTATTTTCACATTATTCTTAGTTATTTTTGCATAAAGAAAGCACTATGATGTCTATTAGCATAATATATTTTATAAAACATCCAAAAGTATTAATTTATATAGGGAAATACTTGGCACGCTTCAATGGCGTACCTTAAATAGGCTTAGAGGACGGTGATAGACGTTGAGAGGAGTACAGTTTAGGCAAAGTAGTAGAGATAAGCCATATATTCTAAATTTCAGGAGTGTGGCTTCTTCTGTAATATATAAAGTGTAATTTTAGCCACAAGAAACAAAAAAGTGATAGGTTGAAGACTCATTTAATAATAATATGTCATATGGTACTATTAGAGACGAATCAGTCCAAGAAGTAGCCATTCAGGGTAAAGAAACAGATCAGAATAATACCAAAACTTTAGAGGAGTGCAAAATCAATACTGCGACCAATCATACCAAAGGCATATCCACGCTGGGCTGCAAATGCCAAATAAAAGCAAAAAAAATAAAAACAAGAAAACCAATTCATTTTAGTTAATTTTATAGACGTAGAAAGGGATAGCTATATTAAGGAACATAGAGGTTTGATTTACGATTTAGCATGTCCATGTGTATCACGAAACGAGTTTGAAGAGATCAGAGAAGAGTACTTTAAATTTTTGAACAAAGGTGGTTTGCTTCAAGAGAGAAATGGCACAGGTGGACTTACATATTTAACTAGATATTTTAATTCATAAGAAATAATATAATAACATAGAATACGGCCTACACATATTAAATATAGCTTATGTATATAGGATGCTTGAAGAACAAGAACATTGGGTTGGAGTTTCTGCAAATAAATACTTCCATATGAAAAATAGATCAACAAATAGAGCAGAGGGAACTCATTCAGCCATGAAATCTCGTAATTTGAGTGTTAGAGATAAAATAGAAATGGCTATAAAGAAAATTCTTGAGTGGTGCATCATCCGAGTAAGTTAAAAACATTTACATATTCGTTACATTCTGTTTTTAAGAAAGCGGGTACTAAAATGGTATGGAAAATACATGATCGAAAAAAAAGTTTATCAAAGCCAATTTTTCACCTTGATGCTACTACAGAATCAATGATTAGACCGTTGTATACGAATATTACTAGCTTTACTCTTCGAAAAATAAAAGGTCAACTACTCAAAGTATTGAATATAAAGAACAACGGAACTTTAGAAGAAACATGTACCTACTATTTGAAAATCTGGAGATTGCCTTATAGACATGAAATTTTGGAGTGTATTGATAAGTATGGACATTTATCAGTTGACTTAATACACCTTAGGTGAAGAATTTTAATTATATTATCCAGTAAAGGTACCATTTAAATTAAAAACAAAGTTATAAAGTCTCACACGCATATCACTCGGTTTATTGATCATCTAATTAGTTCGGAGATAGACTTAAACAACTACACTTGTTTAATAAATGCGAAAGATGCCAGATTCTGTGGCTTCAGAGCCATCTCAGTTCAAGTATATGGTAATGAAGATTTATTTTTCAAAGTAAAACAGGGCATGCGGGATACTCTTCTTGGGAACAAAGGAGATTATACTCAGTATTTCTCAGGATTCATTGACTTTGATCGAGTTAAAAGAAAAACCTGTTATGGAATTGGTGAAAAGATTGATAGGGAGAATATACATTATCATATGTTTCAAAAAAAATCTAAAAGACGAATACGAATTCGAAGCTGGAGTGGAATACTGGTTCTCGTTACCTGCTTGTGTACAGATAGCTGCGGATATATTCTTTGCTCTAGTTGCCACATTTACATAAAAAAGCATGTAAACTCTCTCGGAGCAACTTACATTCCTCTTTTAAGTGGATACACTAATAGTGTGATTTAAAAAAAGTCTTTTACAACTACTTGTTCTGCATAGAGTGAATGATTGTCATTAGATAGCGCTTTCAATGAAAAAATCGATCAAGTTCTCTTTGCCCCTCCCATGCAATATACTTCAATGGGTAGAAATCCAAACATTAAAGGTAGTGTATGGAATTATCACTCAAGTTTCCAGCACAGAAAAAAGAACAAAAAAAAGGGAATATTTCTTAAGCTTAGTTTTTTTTGATTTTTCAGGGAATAAACTAAAGTAGTTAACTAGCACCGTAACTGAAGAGCAATTTTTATCATAATAACATCTAACATGCTGTCATCCCTTTTATAAACTTCATATTAATGCTATGTCTATAACACATTAATAAAAAATATCTATTTTCTTTCTTTTTTTATTTTTTTACAAATAAATATCGATTTCATTTGAACATTCATATATTTTAACTGACCGAAAACCATCTTTATTTACTGTGAAAAGACTTGGCGCACTTTAATGCGAGAGTATTTGCTACACAATTTTTTAACCAAACTTATTTTCTCTAAAAATTGTTATTTTTGTAATATTATTGGCTAAATGTAGTTCCACTAGCCACTTCCATTCTCCACATCGTCGTCTAAGCCTCTCTGAGTGCGCCATTGAGCGCGCCTAATATTCCCCTTTACACATATAGTGTTATAATTTTAAATTGGTAGATAATATGATGGATAGAGTTAAACATGTATTTTTGATGCCTTAAAATTAAATGTCCTACTATAATAAAAAGCACGACTTTACGCAATTTTATCTTTAAAAATAAGCAACATTGCCTCGTGCTTAAAATTGAATGATTAAAGCATGAGTTATGTATCACGAAAAGAGCCGAACACATGTTTATGTAGTATTATCGACGGTATCGGGGTTCAGTGGTCAAGTTAAATATGTATTGAAACTATTGGTGTTGGTAATTTATAAACACTTTTTTAATGTCATTTTTTGTTAGCTTTTTATTGAGTTGTTAAAAATTATTGCTGGAAATACGTCTAACTAGTATAAAAAAAAGAGGGTACTATTTCTTTTATTTTCTGTAAAAATGAAGCAAAGAAGTTAATGGTAACATATTATGCAGTGTTTATCTTCTGTCTACATACCGAAATACTTAGGAAGGGAGGGTTCAAGGACAGAGTTACTATTTTATTAGGTAAAGAGAGCTGACTCCGTATCTAAAATATATCCTAAAGAGTTCTACAGTGTTAATGATTGTAAAATAATCTTATATCTAACTTTAAATAAGTGAATATCTTAAAGTAGAGACATCGATACATAAATACAAACAATTGAAGCCATAAGTCGAGCGTATGAAAAATAAGTATATCTCATTCTAGAATATAAGAATAAAACATTATACCTTCATTCAGAAAAGATGAAAATGTAAACAAAGAATTAATCAGAAAAAAAAAGGGAAATAGTTTTCATAATAAACAATGTCAGATGTGTGATTTTTTTGTTCCTTTTATTTTATGCCAAGTGTTTAAATGCCTTCTAGATTGCCCTCCAATTCGTCCATTTCTCCTTTGGCTTTATCGTATTTTTCCTGTAATTCAACATTTTTTTTATCCCAGGTTCCAATTTCCTGCTCGAGCTTGATAATTTTTTTACTAAGCTGCTCAGCACGTAAATCAGCTTCACGAAAGCTAAAATAGATGCAAATTAATAAAAACAGTATATATATTTCATATTGTATATTCTATATGACATATCTAAAATTTTTAAAAGTTCGAATAATAAAAAGAGGTAATAAAACTTACTCTTTAGTTGAAGAGACCAAGTTAATTTCAGTCTCTTCAAAAATCTCTTCTAAATTTTTGACACGGTTCGCAAGGTTTGCAATTTCTTCTTCTTTCGCTTGATATATAGATTCGAGTTCGTCAGACTTTGCTTTTAATTTGTTTGCACGTTTTTGGGCTGTGTCAAGTTCACTGCGAAGACTTTCAAGTTTCTATGATTGTTATAATAAATATAAGTGCCCATTACTACAGAAGGAGTGAAAATTCTTTATAGTTTTATTGTGCTGTTATAAACATACCGACTTAAACTTTTCCATGCTATATGATAATAATTAGTGTATTGAAGAAGAGAAACAAAAACAAGAAGTAGAAGAGTCAATTCAGATATGCTTTTAAGGTGGGCAACGGTAATTCAAAAATAATGTGATAAATTCCTGTTATAGATATGACCCGTAAGTGCTTCAAAGGGTTGCATTTGAAACCAAAATAAATACGGTTCATTGACGAATCAGAGGATACTAGCCATCAAAGTCTATCCTTTAAATGACTCTTTGGCAGCTCTTGGGTTTCTCACTTTTAAAAACATATATTTACAGAAACACGATGGGGAAATAAGGAGGCTTACCCGAGAATTATCACATTTTGATAAATAAGAAACGAATTAGCATGTTTGATATACATTTATCTTTATAATTATATTCATACATACATGCTAGTATAATATTGAATTTCTAATTTTAAAAATCAGAGAAGCATGTAGTCTTATCTTTGTATATCTTACAATAATAAAAAAAAAGAAAACGACTCATAGTGCTACTCTAGGGAAAAATAGTCCAAAATTATACCAAATAATGACCTCTAAAAACTTGATGTTATGGATTCCCACTTTTTGTAACTAACTTCTAGGAATTTTGTATTCAGCTTTTGTAAGGAAGTGTTTTGATTTCTATTTGTAGTATACATTTCCTGGCAACTTAATATAATGGTTGTTGATGAAGATAAAAAAAAAAAAAAATAGGCTCGTTAATAAATATAAGTTCTCAACAAAAATTTTTGGTGATGACTCGTAACGGGAACGAAAAAAGAAAATGATCACATATAAATAACGTTCATCTGCAAATATGGTGAAATATATGCTCAATCGGGTAAGCTATTATTATAATCATAAATAGACACGATTTATCAAAAAAAAATTAATATTCTACGATTCATTATCCAGATACAATATCCATATTCCAATAAACAACCGGCCCGCTCAAAGTCCCGATCTTAACCCCACTGAGCATATTTGATGGGCCCTCGAAAGGTTCATTGGGGAAGATCGGGTTACCATTAAAAATACTGAGTTTTTCCAACATAAAATCTGAGTATTTCTTTGTTTTTAATTTAGACATGGTACAACTTCTCAGTATTTTTGAGTCCTCCACATTAAGTAAGAAAGAATGAGTCATTTACATACAAATTATATATTTTAATTGACATTTGGATACGGTCAACTTTTTTTTTCAAATGAAATCTTCTAGCAATCAAAAATTATTTCCTGTTCCTGAGGAACTGGATAGATCCAGAGAATTTAATAAGCGTAGTAATCCTGTGGATACTACACAAAAGAAAAAACGCGGAAGACCAAAGAAATCTACAGGTATTATCCATGTGTATAACTAATATCAAAATTATTTTATTTACTTATCGGTAAAGCCCCTTTGAATAAGAAAGAAAATTATAGAGAAGTCCAAGTACCTATTAGCATTGAAACTGTAAAGTAGTATAAACAGCTACACGCTACTGCTACACCTACCAGAAAGAGACGAGATCCATCACATACCCGATCCTAAATAAAATCAAGAATCTCATTGGCTCAATTAACCCCTATGAATACAGCATTGTTTATGATCAGGTGCAAACAAATCCTGATAGGGTAGCTAATTGTGTTCTGAGAGATTCCTATAAACCTGGCCAGTTTATCAGGGCGCTGAAAGATCTCTGGCTATCAAATGATAGGACAAGCCTTCGTGAATTTTTTTTTATCGCAGCCCAACATCATATGTAACTTAGCAATGAATATATCAGATGCTTGGACTTTGCAGATTGTAGATTGCAGATTGCTTTTCCGTCATCATTTCCAAAAAAAAAAAACAGCACCGAGGTCGCCAACATGCAGTGGGAGTGGCCTTTT
Organism: Backusella circina FSU 941; assembly: GCA_025399235.1. NCBI lineage: Eukaryota > Fungi > Mucoromycota > Mucoromycetes > Mucorales > Backusellaceae > Backusella > Backusella circina. Next base: position 8,144 of record MU622504.1, read on the forward strand.
CAATGAATAAAGGCAAAACACTTAAGGTAAGAGAGACAAGGCTCGGTTGTGTTTCAGTGCACGAAAATGTTTTTAGATGTTCTTTGGGTGCCTTCGCGTTCTATATTTATCTTGATTAAAGTATGCTGATAGAAATACTTATATTAGATAAGAAATAGACAATAACTCCCTTTTTAAAAATAGGAAAATGATGATTTTTTAAACAATGGAAGATGGAATGACCACAAAGTGGTTAGAGGAACTAAAGGACCAGATTATAGTATTAGTAGCTCACAACAATATTTGAAGGTCAATAAAGTCTTTTTAGAAACCATACATACACAACAAGACTTACTCATGGTAGACGTCACGCAGGTGCAATTGAGACAGAGAATATTTCAGCCAGTTGTTTGATTTAATTTGGTAATATATCCTACCCTTAGCGTAAATCAATTATTCGGCTTCTAGTATATATTGTATTTTTGAAGCATTAATATATAATGTAATTCAAACTATTCAGCTCTACCTAAGAAGCATTGCGGAGATAAGGCTTGTAAATATAGATACAAATGGACCTTACCTGATTAAACTTACAAGGACTATTGATAAAATATTTATTGTGGTTTTTATGAACGTATATTCTGAATATTAGAGAAGTCATCATATTTACTATCATTGAAATATGTGTGTAGTATGTTTATAATGGGTTGAATAAGCTATTTCCCTAAGGCGATCGATTATACACATAGCAATTCAATACGCCAAAAGTATTTGCCAAATTTGAACCTCTAGCTGCGGTGGGTCTACGATCTTTTGCAGCATTGTTCCACGAGTATGATTGAATATTTTGATATACATTTATGAAACAAATAGTCAGTTTTTAGTTATGTTTGTGTTTTTCCTTTTACAGTTAAATAGTTGTAGCGTTTGGAATCATGTTGTCATTGCTCTAAAAATGACGTTCTTTTGATCTCAATACTTCCATTTCATAATAAAAATTTATCTTCTTTGGCATGCTTGGCTTCAACTTTTTAAAACGCAATGCTATTAATTGAAAAAATATTTAGTAAAATGAAACACTTTGCTCTTTTATTTGTACTAATGAGATCTGGGAAAATAAAATAAAACTATTATTAAAACTAAACTTTTTGCTTCAACAAAAAAGCTATATTCTTTAATGTAATTATATAAAGCATCTTTAAAGCAGAACATTTAGGTCTTCTTGAACTTCTCTGACAATCCTTTCAAAGTTTTTTTAGACGTAGCGATTCTATAAGTCTGGTAGGTTTATTCCACTTGCTCTGAGTCGCTACAGAGAGCGTTGAAGTAAAGGTAGCTCGACATTAGATAGGAGAGCAGCACGTTCAACTGTTCCTCTGTTAAGCATTAAACGTGTTGTTTCCCTTTGGTAAAGTAGTTGGGTATCTACATCTGTTTCAACCGCTTGACAAATTTTATCGCGTAAAATGAACTCAAATGAGCTGTTTAAAACGTGTATAGTTTCTTGGTTATTTATGCTAAGATTATATACAAAAGAAAAATAAAGTTGATAAAGAAAAATGTGGTTTTTATATATATGGCACATATACGATTTATCAACTTAACATGCTGCTTTTGAATTGATATTAGCCATTACATTTGATAGCTGAAAATTACTATTTCGTATTTTTTTATGTAAGTAGTTTAAATACATCTTCCTATACTATTCATTTTAAAAAATGAGAAAAAGGATATAAATAAAGACAATCAATAGAGCAGAGATTCAAAGTGTGCAAGCATGTTGCAAATATCATGAAGGAAACGAGATGTCAGTTCTGTAGTACATATCTTTCTAATCATGAATATACAATAACCAAGTTGACTTTTGCGGGTGAAAGTAATTCTAGGTAGAACGCACCATATGAAACTACCGTAATTCATTCAAAATAACTCACAATCCTCGTCAACATTTAATTTTATTTTATTTAGTAAATTTGATAACAAAATACTCTTTTCTAATAAATCTTGGTGTGCGCGTCTTCCGTTTGCATCATTTTTCCTTTTTAACTTTTTTAACATTTTAACATTTTAACATTTTAACATTTTAACATTTTAACATTTTAACATTTTAACATTTTAACATTTTAACATTTTAACATTTTAACATTTTAACATTTTAACATTTTAACATTTTTAACTTTTTTAATTTTTTCAACTTTTTAACTTTTTTGACATTTTTGACATTTTTAACATTTCTGATTGGTTCTTGATATACGGTTATACCTTAATAAATCTACACTTTTTCTCCAAACACTCTTTATTTTCTTTTTTATCATCTATGTATCTATATACGAAAGAAAAAACAGAAAAGGGAAGCTTATACAAGTGATTTAAGTGAAATGCACCAAGCTCCAACTTGGAGGGCGGAAAAAAATGTTTGAAAGGTAGAACATGTGATATTTCAGCAAATTCACACTTAATTCAACAAAGATAATAGGTTTGATGAGATTAATGAGATTTTATTATACCAAAAGAAAGTGAATACCTCGATAATAGATTATTTCCTAGTATTTATCAGAATAATAATTATTGAGTTACAAGATTTGGGTTGGTTTTATCCAAGGCTTATATATTCATTGTCAATTTAAGTTTTGCACGAATATTGATAGATTGTTCGATTTATAAACTATTATTAGGCAGATGTGGTTTCAGTGGCATTATCTTATGCTCTGTCATTATGGAGTCATTTAGTTGGTATCTGATCTTAAATCATTAGTAAATGTACGAATTGTTTCAATATATATTCTATATAAATGTTCATTACATTTATAAAAAAATATTATTAAATAGGTACAACTTCTACTATTGACATCTATCTTGAGTAACACTGAGAACAGTCTTTAATCAATAAGTTAGACTACATGTTATCTATCCTTATTACCGTAGTTCCATACCACAAGAGCTATGGATAAGACGGATGTTGAGCTAAGACATCATAAACGATCCATGCCTCATCTCTATCATCAGCACACTATTATCTAATGACGTTACATTTATAATCAAACATGATATATTATAGATCAAGCTGTTCTCTCCTCTTAGATAAGGTTGCTAGTCTTATCTAAGTTGATTCTATAATACATATTCTATTTGTCATATTGTTTTGGTTTACTCTTACCTATTTCTTAGGTGGTAATATTTATTGTGTGTTACTTTAATACTCTATCATTATTTAATCATAGCGATTAAATAATGGATTTTTTATATATTTTCAAATCTTATCGTTCCATCTTATTATCTGACATTTGTATGTCTTGTTATTTCTCATTTTGATTTTTCATATCTCTTATGACCTTAAATATGACAGAACATATACGTCATTGACAACTTTTATACTATTATAGAAGAGGTTAACTTAGTTGGTAGTAAGTTATATATTCAATTCTATTCCTGTAGAATACATCTCTGTTATCAATAAAACCAGAAATGAAAGATATCACATAAGAAGGACTGGATGCTTTCTTTACAATTGACAATCCAAGATATGATCCAATTATCGAGCCTTTAATGCGGGAAAAGCTTTTGGAACAAGACAAAAATGCTGTTATTACTGGTCTTGACCCTGGGGTTGTATCTACTATTGTATTATGCTGTTCGAGTATACAGAATTTGTTTGAAAGCAACAATAGGTTCCAATTACTAGCACAAGATTATGTTGATGATGGAAATGGCGATGGTAAAAGACAAAGCGTCTCATTTACACTAATAGTCAATCAAGTCAACCATACAAATTTCATGGATAAACATGCCAGAAAACGAGAATCAAATGCCAGAAAAAAACAAGAGAACAAGGAGGAAGACGTTGGATAATGAGGCGGTGACCAGAAGTATCAGGACAAACAAACTTTACTAAAAATTATGTTCTCAATACCACCAGCAAATTTGCACAAATCCAGAAACAACTGTTTTTTATACTTTATTGGGAATTGGAGCCGTGTCCCTACCAGATTGAAAGGGCACACGTGAAGAAAATTGAAGCCTTTTCAAGATCGACTTGAAACAGTACGATATGACCATACTTTGGTAGTTGATGAATTCAATACAACAGCCACCTGCTCACCATGCTTTGGACCAACTGTAAAGAAAAAAATTAGAAGAGGTGATAGATAGATAGAGGATCCTGGTTCTGTTGTTTGCTTTAACGATAACTGTCCAAGAAAACTTGAAACTAGCATGACTACAATTAACAGAGACCAAAAATGTTCGTACAGCATATCACTCGTCTGCGTCAGCAAGATCCTATCGAAAGATCACTTTCCTCTTCCTGTCTCCGATTAAAGAAGTTATAAATCAAATAGGTATTTTTAGTGAAATCAACTATACTTTTTATTCATTTTTTTTTTGTGCTATTTCGTAGGTACAAGTTACGTAAAATCAACCAATCAGTCGAAGTTCCTATTCTTTAAAAAAATGCTGATTCGGTTAAATAGACTTTAGTTGACTAAAGAATTCAATAGCGTGTGATTATAACAATTTTCGCAGTCTAAATTGACACCTTAATTGTGCTTAAAAAAATGCGTACCATCTTTCACATAAATTGACAGCTCGATCCCACGGATATGATTAATAATTCACACCAATGTTTTTTAAGCATTATCATGTGAATTGGTTTAAGTACTACCTAAATTTGACATTTAAAAAAAAATGGGAAAAATAAATGATAGCATCGTACAAACATTTTTTTAATCGAGTAAAGATGTTTTAATACAAGTATGTGTATCACTATCTAATACCATAGCGACTGATCATTTTAATTTATATTATTTAGTATAAAGTAGTATGAATTGCAGGAATAAAATAATAGAACAGTTCTCATTCTTTAAAGAAAGAATAAGCAACTATTATATTTAACTTTATTCACTGTGTTGGTTCTCTTTCATCATCTTCTCATATATAAACGTATAGTGCATAATTATATGATAATAATGTTTTATTTTTTGTGAGGTTAGGTATCTATGTTATATTTAATTTAATAGTAGGAAGTAGAGAAGGAATAAAGCTAATATATATATATATATATGTATATATATTTAAATTATCTTGTAGAGTTGATAGATTCATCATCAAGGATGACTTCTTGTCCGTCAACAACGCGAACAGGACCAGTGAACCATTTACGTCCCCAGATGAAGAAGTAACCCATGGAGCAGATCATAATGAAAGCAAAAGGAACAATAGCATAATTCATGTTATCAGCAGTAATGGGAGCGGTGGTTGGAGTAATGAAAAGAGCACAAGTGAAGGTAAGCCAAAGACAGGAAATAATACCACAAACAGTACTGAATCTTCCAAGGTTGAAAGGTCCAGGAGTAAACTTATTTCGTGATGCAGTAATGCGAAGAAGAATGGGAACAAGATAAGACAATTGAGAACCAATAGTGTTGACAGATACAATGGCTTCATATGCGGTACTATTGATCATGTAAAGAACACCAACAACACCAGCAACGATAACATTTGCCCAAACAGCGTTTACAGGAGTTTTAGTCTTAGGATTCAAAGTGTGCATAAAGTTTGAGAAGGGAACAGCACCATCACGAGCAAAAGCATAAACCATACGGGAACTACCCAAAGTCAAAGCAGCACCGCAGAAGAAAATACTAAGCATGACAAAAATCAAGAAGACCAATGTCCAAGCAGGACCGACACCATCAAGGAAAACTTGAACCATTTGAGGCTGAATAGCATTTTCACTGACAATCTGAGTATCAAAGTTTTTAACCATAAAACTAATAGCGATCAAGAAAACCAAACCGGAAATACCGTTTGAAACAACGGAGATGATAAGACCAAATGGAGAACCGCTTTGAGAGTTCTTTGTCTCTATTTTTTTTTTAAAAAAAATAAATAAATAAAGATGTAAAACGTATTATATTTCTATTTATTTACCTTCACTCATATGAGCAGCACTGTCATATCCAGAAAGGGTATATTGGGACTGAAGAATGACAAGCAAGAAAGCAAAACCATCACTACTGAAACCAGAGCCATTAAAGAATTGGGTGAACTTTTAGTAAAAGAAAATAAAAAATTAGTATCGCTTTGATGACTCAAATATATGATTAGAGCTTACCACAAAGTCACCAGTGGCCAAAGGTTTAGTGACGGCAAGACCGACAACAACGATCAATAAGATACCAATCATATTGGCAAAGACTAAATTTTTATAATGTGAGTATACTATTATTTATACAGAGACAATGCTGATATACTTACAAGCTCCTTGATTCATGATACCATTCCAATCAACTGCAACGGAATTCATGATACCATGAATGATGATAATTCCAACAAAAATACCATATTGTGCATAGACTGAAAGTGGTGCGTCAGGTTGCCTACAACAATTAGGTAAGTATGCATATAAAACATTGAGCTTAGTAAATAGATTACCAAACTTGAATAACGCCAGCAATAAATTGAGCAAGGCCGAGATCAACGGATGTAATACCAACTATTTAAAAAAAGGAAATTAACAACACTATAAATTATTAGAATATTTTTTAAACCTACAGCATAAACCAATCCAATTGAACCAACCAGTAGTCCAACAGGCAAGAGGGACCCAGTCAGAAGTGGCAAGACGGGAAACCCAGAAATAAAGACCACCAGTGGTGGGGTAAGCACTACAAATCTCTCCGAGAGACAAAGCAACAATGGTTGTAAAAATGGCGGTAATAATCCAGCCCCAAATAACACCCATTGATCCAGCATCAATCATGGCATCTCCCCACATCTAAAAATAAACAAATTATGTTCAGTAAGCAGCTGAATCAAACAAATAAATGTAAGTTAATTTGTAAACATACAGGTGTGAGACCAGAAAGGACGGAACAGCATGAGAATGCAATAGCAAAATTGGAGAAAGCAGAGATTGAACGGTTTAAGTCCTATAAAAGATTTAGTATATACAAAGGTATTTTATTTTGTTGTCATTAATTTACCTGCTTGTAACCGAGAGATTGAAGCAAGAGCTCATCAGCGTCAAGTACGCGCTCAGGCTGACCATGCTCAAGTTGTTGAGTGATAACTTCTTGTTTTTTTTCTTCTGCACTCATAGATAATTAATGTATATGTGACCAACTAATGTTTTTAAAGATATGTTGAATTCAAGGGACTTGAGGATGTATAAAGCAAATCCAAATGGAGAACAAATAGCTGTGTTTAGCGTTAATTTTCTGGCAAAGTAAATAAGAGGGAAGGTTCAAATAAAAGTATATAAGATATTTCAAACGATACTTTTAATAATGGTATCGTATTTTTTTTTTTTTTTGTTGTTGTTTAAGAGATAGGAGAAGATGAGGAAAGAAAAGGACAAATAATGGCATTCGTATTTATATAGTTTTGTTTTCTCATGCTTTTTTAAAAATAGCAAAAACTTTTTTTGATATATTTAATCAGAGTTCATCTTGCTAAACAAATGACAGTTGGTTTCTATGAAACACACGTACAAAACACCAAACTTTATGGGAATACAACTAAAAGCTTTGGTGAATTATTCATAATCCTATCTTATCTCCCACGACTTCATCAAATCGGTTGATGAATTTACGAATGGGGAAAAATAAAGTGATGCAAAACGCAGTAAATGCACAGATTGAGTTTTCTTTTCTTGGTTTTTTTTTATTAGAGCGACACAAGGAGATTGGGCGTGAGACAGATCTATTTGTCATCAGTAGAAATTGATTGGTCTAGGCTTCATCTACCATACTCATTTTAGGCATTTATTTTATCTTTACCATTTTTCTGTTATCTAAAAAAAGAGAACAAAGGTCATGTGCCATTTGACATGTTTTCCCCTGGGCATCAGTTTTAGACATCTCCCTCCACTGAGAATTTATATTTCGCATTATGTGATTAAATATGAAAAGTCTATAAATTTCAAACTCTACTATTTAATTTAGCGTGGTCGTGATAGTGGGATACATCAGTTATAGATTTCCTTAAAAAAGTTTTGTAGAACCATTCTGTGATTGATGCTCTGCCTATAAACTAGAATTAAGTTTTCAATAGAACAAAAGATACCAAATAAGAAAGTAAAAGGAACATTTGAATATAAACATTCATGGATTACACATCAAAAGTATAAAAGGAAAACGGAGATAATGGTTATCATTTGATGTTGGAATTTGTCATTGGGTTTTTTTTTCTCATGTTATCCTTTTTTAAAATATCTCACTCTGTTATAATGAAAACAAAAGATCAAAATCACTGAGTTTAAAATCAAAAAGCACTTTTCTCTTAAAGTGTTAAATTGCCGGAATGCATTACACAATAGGTTTTATGTCATGTTCTCAATTCTTACTATTTCATATTTACATTACATATATAGTACCATATATTATCGTTTTCTTTTTTTGACATAGATTATTATAGTTTATTGATGATAGTTTTATTGGCCTGCCTTATCACATTCTATATCACAAAAAGAGATAACAGTTAAACGTTTCACAAGATCCCAAAAATAAGTAGTCTATATATATCACTCTTTATGATATTAAGACAATCATTTTAAAAAATTGAATGCTTTATTTAATTATTTCAAAACACTACATATATTTTGAGGAGTATATTTCTAAAATTACAAATAGGGATATAAGCGAGTGATTAAGAAAAATAATAAATGTAATCTAAAGTAATTATTTTTAAGTTGATGTGTAAGAGGGAAATTTGATTTGATTATCTTCTTCCTTTTCGAGTTAAAAACACTAGTGCGCAGAAGCAAATCATATTGAATACGAAGAAAGCTGCAACAACACCTAAATTTCTCCATTTATTGTGCTCATCCCATCCAAAGTTTGTTGAGTAAAATTCTTTACCAGAACTGTAAGCACAGTATCCGCACATCTCAGGTTGCATGGCATCTGGGTTGGCAATATAACCTGGTGCGCCATATGAAAAGTAGTTGGCTGTATAATTACCGCAGGTCATTCCAGGTGGAGGTGAAAACTTCACAAGATCACTGTCAATGCACTCAACCTTAATGTTTTCCAATTCATTTACCGACAGTCCCTCAATATAGTAGTGGAAAGGATCTGATTGAAGAAAAATAAATTAGACATTCTCTATCTCCTTTTTTTTAATAAAAAAAAAAAACTTACTAATCCAGTATAGCCATGAGCTCCAGAAACGAGGCATAGCCTTTTCAGGCTGCATCATACCAGCAAATAGAATCAGCATTGATAATACAAGAGGATTAATGACAGCAGCCATTGTTGGATTTTCTGCAAGAGCTGCAATAACAAAGCCTAAACTTACTGACCAGAATACGAAGACGATGAGCATCAAATAAAAGTAACCGACAGCTTCAGATGTGTTTGTTAAGCCTGCTGTCCAGTAGAATCCGAACATGAAGAAGGCAGCCAAAAAGAGAATGTAAGGAATTTCTACTAAAAGTACAGAGAAGGCAAAAGGAACCCAACCATAATATCTTGAAGCATAATCACGTCTAAAATATAATCGCTCAGTCATAAATCGAGGTTGAGCCAAAATAATCAAAATGTTGGACATAATGAAGGATGCAAAAAGGGCAAAAAGACGGTTCTGTAACTCAGAGACAGTAAATGACATCTTCCAGTAAGTGAAACCTGTAATAAGCGATGTGAACATGATTGTCATGAAACGGCCAATATTGTAGTCTGGAGAACGCCAGTAGCTGAGAGCCATTCGTTTGTGTACCCAATAGAACTGGGTTTTAAATGGAGTAGCATAAGTAAGTGCTAGTCGAGTAGGTGATTGGTCGGCACTTTGGTGTAACTCCTCAAGCTCAGTTTCCAAACGTTTAGCCTCAGGAGAGTGTTCCCAGATGTCGGCCCAGTTCTGCTTCACCTTTCCAGCAGTACCAGCACCAACAACTTCAAGAATATATTCAGCAGGATTAGCAGCAGGAGAGCAAACAGGACCACCATTTCTTTCAAAATAGTCAATCATAGTACGAGCATCCTCACCAATTTCACCATAATAAGCCGTTCGGCCACCGCGAACAAGCAATAGTAAATGATCGAAATGATCAAACAAAATAGCAGAAGGTTGATGGATAGTACAGAGCACTGGCCAACCAGCATCTGCAAGTTTACGAATAAATCTGATAATATTGAATGAACTTTGTGCATCAAGACCAGATGTAGGCTCATCCAAAAATAGTAATTTAGGTTTTCCGACCAATTCCATACCAATGGTTAGTCTTTTACGTTCTTCAACAGAAATACCAAAACCAGAGTCAACATCGCCGATTTGAGCATCTCCAATATCATCCATTTCCAAAAGTTGAATGATTTGATCCACGTATTCATTCTTTTCTTTTTCAGGTACTTCAGCAGGTTGTCTCAAATTTGCGGAAAATCTCATGGCTTCTCTTACAGTAATAGCAGGCTGATGGATATCCATTTGTTCACAATAACCGGTAATACGCTCAAAGTCATTGATCAAAGCTTCATTATTCAAATAAAGTCTTCCTTCGACCTTGCCGAGGGTTTTACGACGAGCAAGTACATCCAAGAGGGTGGTTTTTCCTGCGCCAGATGAACCCATGAGCGCAGTAAGATGTCCTGGTTTCACGATACCACTAATATCATTCAAAAGTTGAAGTTCGCCACCTTTAATAGGAACAGTGTAATTGACGTGTTGCCAAGAGAAAGTTGTACCTGTGGAAACAGTTTCCATCGTATCTGTGATATCGGCTTGTCTGCGACGACGCTCATCTTCTTCTTCTTGTGTACGAGTCTTAGGGGCTTTTCCTGGTAAATAAAGTTTTGTTAAGGATCCAACTTTACTGATTCCTCCATATTCCATAGCCATCGCGGTCAGAACAGTGAAGAGGATAAAGAAACCAAGTACAGCCACAAAGTCAGGTGCCCATTGGTGCTCAGGTGTATAACTAAGTGCGTCATTCAAATAGTTTTCGCCTAGCACAAAATCTTCACCAGGGCGTCCGCCTGTCATAGTACACACTTTGTAGTCCCAATTGTCATAACCTGGACCATAAGGAATGGCATTCCCATAGCCTTCGCAAGAGTAATGCTGTCCCTTCACTTCGTTGATCAAAAGTGTTTTATAGCCATAGGAAATCGGACTTATCCAGTAAATCCTAATAAATGGCATTAAATTAGTTTATTTACAAAATTAGGATAAATGTAATTAAAAAAAAAAAAAAAAACTTACCAGGACAACCAAGGGTGCATAGATCTGTATGGAATAACGTAACCACAATAAGTAATAGTGGCAATCAATAAAACACCTGATATTTGTGTTGCAAAGAAGAAACTTGAGGTGATTGCGCCAAAGAATCGGAAAAATCCATTCATCGTCATATTAATAAAAAACAAAACAAGGAAAAAGGAGAAAAATCTTCCAGCGGTTAAATTAAGGCCCATCATGAAGTAAGAGCAAATCTCAAACAAGAGTACTAAGCAAAAAAAAAAAAAATAAAGTTTAGTTTCAATTTACATTTATAAAACAATCATAACAAACAAATATACCTTGGACGATGGCGTATGGGATATCCATAACTACTTGTGCAACATAAAAAGCGGATGGCCTATACAGCGCATATTGTTTGTGTTTCTCTAAAATAGGTCTGCCCATCAAGAAGCGTACCAATTCAGATTGAGAAATAAATGCATTAAATAAGACGGCAAAAAAGATAGCACCATTACGAGAGAATGCTCCTGTGCCATCAAGAGGAATGTTGTAGAAACAGGAAGCCATAATCAAGGCTTGGATGAGAATTGTACCATAACGAGAAAGAAGAGCCTGTCTATCTTTAATTAAAAGGTGGTATTGACGGATAGTAAGAGCCTTAACTTGCTGATAAAAAGATGCAGTAAATGGAGCGCTATTAGGTGCGTGCTTTTGGTGTTCTTCATCCATAGCTTTTTTAAATTTCTCAGAAGGCTTTTTGCTCATAATCATTTCTTCGTATTCTTTTAATTCATTCATCATGTCTTTGTAAATACTTGATTCTCTGTAACGAACGTCAAAATCGGATGCATAAAGTGGTACAGAGTTCTCAAAACCTGGTTTGATTTCACGTTCAAGCGGATTACAAAGACCAGTTAGGAAATCAGGCGTAGACTTTCGTGGAGGACAGTAGAAACCCAAATCTTCAAAATAAGACTTTGCCTTACCAACGGGACCAAAGTAAAGGCAGTGACCTTCGTCCAGTAAAATGACTTTATCAAAAAGATTATAGATGTTGTTAGAAGCTTGATACAATGTAGCAACGGTTGTCTTGTGGAAAACATCTGTCATAATACGAAGAGAACGAATAAAATCTAAAGCAGAAGCAGCGTCTAAACCACGTGTGGAACAATCCCAACAGTTAATTGTACTTTGAGTTGTCATTTGTTCAGCGATGGATAAGCGTTTACGTTCACCACCGGAGAGACCACGAACAAAGGCATTGCCTACCATCGTCTGCATTTGTTTAGTAAGACCCAGCATGTTACCGAGCATATAGATAATTTTATCAATAAAATCATTCTTTGTTTCATGAGGTAAGCGTGTTCCTGGTGTCTTTGTTCTGAGAGCAAATTGCAAGGTCTGTTTGAGGGTAAGGGTTGGGTAATGTTGATCTTCTTCAGAGTTATAGCAGGTTTGGCCTCCATATCTTTTACCGAATGTGTTGTGGTCAATTCCTCCATAGCTGAGTGTTCCATCGACACCAGTATAGGATCCGCGAATATTTGCGATCATTTTCAGCAAAGTTGTACAACCAGCACCTGGTCTCCCTAAGATAAGAAGCATTTCGCCATCTTTACAGAAACCAGAAAGATCCTTCAGAATAACTTTTGTACTCTTTTTGGCACCAAAGTTAAAATACTTCCAGAATTGGACGTTTTTAAGGATACCACTGACAACAGTAGGAATAATGTGTGCATCAGCGCTTAATCCCTATTGATCGGGGTAAAAAAAAATAATAGAGTTAGACAAATTTTTATTTTAGGAGCGGATCAAAAAAAGAAACGAATCATTATTTTTAAAACGGCTATCAAAAAAAAAAAATACCTCAACTGTAAGATTTTTCCAAATGACACCTAGATGCTTGAGCTCATGGCCAGCTTCCCTGCTGTTTCTTGACATGTCATGTAAAAACTCGCTCAAGTTGAATTCATTTTCATTAGCAACACCCTCTTCTAATTTGCTAGCTGGAACTGAAGAGAGACGACTAATGCGAGATAACTCTTTCTTTAATTCTTCGTACTCTTCCTTTGCGGCTAGAACAAAAACAAACAAACAAGTCAGCTTTATTACAATTTATATAAATAAATAATAATATATCTAACCTTCGATATTAACATCTTGGGACTGATCGGAAAAGTCGCCATTGCCTGTGAATAAGTCTCCAATCACAGTTCCTTCCTTGTGTGATTCCGATATGGAAGAAGCAGTACCATCGTTTTTGTTTTCTATTTCAAGAGGTTCGGGTTTCCCGGATTGAAAATCCATTCTTGTGAGTAAATGCTTTGACAGGTGCTATTGCGTATTTTTATTTCTATGATGATTGCTCTAGTATCAAGGTAGGTTATTTAAAGAAAAGTAGAAAGTGGATGATTGTTAATGTCAAAGCTTGAAGAAAATAATAATAAAAATAAAGGAAAGGCTAAAAAAACCAACGTATTTATATTCCTCCTCAGAGACATTTTGGATCTGGATACACAAGAAAAAAAAAATTAGACTTGTGTAAGGATTATACAAAGTGCACATATTTGTTCACTTTTTTCTCAACTCGGCAAAATTGTATCCGAATTGCATTATCTGTATTGCTGCGGTTAGCCAAGTATGTTAGTTTAATTTTTGAATTTGCTGCGGACGAAAAGTAGAATGAAAATTGATTGATTCTCATTGAAAAAACATGGTTTTAAACAATCTTCATTTTCATTTTTTGGAACAGATCAAACAAGTCTGTTATGTAGATTATGAAGATTAAAAGAAGGTCAAGCTACTATAATGTAATATTTCTTATTTTTTTTTTCTGATTTTGATGCAGATGATGATATAGCATTAAAATAATAACAAAGAAAATTTGCCATCAGTAATAATAATTAAAAAAAAATACAGAAAACGATTTCCTGTTTAGTCCTCATGTGATGTTCTGAGGTCATTCAGACAAACAAAGGATATATAATAAACACGACATTAATGAGACACTAGAGGTCGGGAAAGCTTGGGAAAAGCTCAGGTAATCGTTTTCTAAAAACAAAAATTTGTAAAGTGGACTCGTGAGCAATTCATTTCGTGTTGATTTACATATTTTTAAAATTGTTTAAAAAGATAATTACAAGAAGCACCAGGGATCAACTACTTTAAAAAACAATGCTTTAGATGTCTTCCTTTAACCATCGTTTAAATCATGAACTATAAATAAAGAATTTTTTACAAAAAGAGAAAACAGAGATCAATTTTTAGTGGTTGTCAGCATTTAATTTATGGAACACAATGGAAAGATAAACACTTGCAATTTTCTTACTAATAAACATCTTTAAAGTAAATGCGACAATGTTTTTAAAAAAGATACACTTTTTGGCCAACAAAATAGTCTTACATTATAGTTCATGATACAAATCAATGATCAGGAACGAGAACAGTGAAGCGACTCATTACTGTCATTGCTAAAAATGAATAAAGATAGAATCGAATCGGTCGAAAGCGAATTTGGATAAATTCGCATTGCATCAGACATAAAGCAGCATGAAATCAACTTGATTAAAGAAGTCTGTAAGAGTGCGAATTGCTTCTGATAAGAGGACGTAAAAAAAGACTGTCTGATCATTACCGATTCAATCATTTTGACAGATGTCTAGCACAGATAGTGATTTATTCCGCGATAAGCTACAATTCGACATTGCATATAGAGAATCTAAGAATACAAGTGCTAGATTTGAACATGACTCTCCATGTAACCATGATAGCTGTAGTAAAGACGGGAACTATACCATTAAAATTGGGGAATGCCAGAAACTCTGAAGTTTGGGGTTGGTGGATACTTTTTTATAACAACGTACCTAAAGCTAAACCCCAGAGTTTCTGTCTCCTGTTACTACTAATATACTGTATTATCCTTGCTTTACGACCTTACTGTGGTATAAAGATAATGTGATAAACACTCATTTTAATTATCAATTACATGGTTCCAGATCATAAAGACCAACATTTGATTGTATGCAGTTTTTCTTTTTTGACATCGGCCCGTCTCAAATTTATGTAATCCGGGAAATACGGCCCTACGCCAGTTACTCCTTTCAGTAAAAAGCAAAAACAAAACAAAAACCATTGCGTTTCTCTTCAGTTTATGACCAAATAAAGCAATAAATACCAATTAAATCAAGACATGTTCATCGGTAAAAGTAACAATTTAAAGAGAGCAGCTCTTGTAAATCAAGATGAAAGTTTTTTACTAGCATGTCGAAACCCCAAAAAACATGAATTCATTTATAAAGTTTACCGATGTGACATATAACGGAGAGTTACGTGTTCGCTTGAATTCATTCATAAAGTTTACCGATGTTACATATAACGGAAAGTTACGTGTTCGCTTGGCAAACATGGATTCATTCATAAAGTTTACCGATGTTACATATAAAGGAGATTTACGTATTCGCTTGGCAAACATGGATTCATTCATAAAGTTTACCGATGTTACATATAAAGGAGAGTTACGTATTCGCTTGACAAAGATGGGGGGGGTTTTTTTTTGTTGTACAATCATAGAATATATTCCTTTAAATATCCAAGAATCTGCCCAAAATATCACGGTTACAAGATGATTAAAAACAGTAATAGATTCTTCCCTTTTAATCAAAAGCAACGTAAACTGATGTCTTCCAAACGGAGAAATATATCACATGATCTTTGACAGATTTTGTTTATTATATTACTTTGATCTTTATTTATTTTATACAGAAGTGTGCTATATATGTCCTTTTCTTTTTTTAAAAGTCTTCTAACAGTAGACTCTTATTTTTTTTTGTTATATATAATAATAGCTGGAGTCACAGAGAAAAGATGGATGAAAAAAAGAGAAAATATCACAAAATGCATTGCATGACTTTTTTTGTTGTTTTTTTTTTTTTAATAAACAAGTTGCTCGTCCTATTGATAATGAATGTATATTTTAAGTTGTCAATTTCAACAAAAATACACTAGTTGACACTTACCAATTGCTTGGCTTCAGCAAAGCATTCATCATATAACTCCTTATAATCAGCAGCAGCCTTTACATCCTTGTTCTTACCACCGAAAACAACCATGGTGACAGATGTGGGTCGCTTTGTGGCACTGGCTTGTCCCAATTCTTCCTTGGAGTTGACAAAGATATAAGGGATGTTGTGATCCTCACAGAGAACTGGCATATGAGAGATAACATCTAAGGGTGAGATATCACCAGCAATGACAACGAAACCCTTTTCGTTCTTGCGAAGTGCTTTTCCAACTTCCTTAACACCGCGACGAATGTGCTTTACTTTGCTGGCTATATATGTATTAAAAAAAGTTAATATAACCGATGAGGAAGTGCTGATTTGTAGTTTTTTTTTTTTTTTTTTTTCTTTTGAATCATGTTTACCCTTCTTGACAGTCTTGTAGAGCTTCTTTGAAAGCTTCTTGTCAGCTAAAGGGTGAGCGATAGGGGACAAGAAACGAGGAGTGTCAACATCCATATCTGTATCTTCTTCCTTGAGGGCCTTGACCTTCTTCTCTTTCTTTTCCTTCTTGTGTTCTTTAGCCATTTTTCTGTGAGTTTCTTGTCTGTTGTTGAAAAGAAGAAAAAAAACAAAAAAAAAAAAAAAGTAAAAATTGCTTTAGAAAAAAAAAGTGTGACGATTCAAAATCAAAGCCACTTGGGTGCGCTGATTGAACTTTTTCATGCTTTTTTTCGATTTTCTATTGGAAAGAAAAATGCTCCAAGTACTACCAAGTTGATATAAAGTGCTCAAGTCTAGTTTTTGACAGTCTTGGTGTATAATATTTCAACTAAGTTTGATCCAAAGTATTTATAGATCCACTTAAAATGGCTCATTTTTTTTTTGCTAAAAATGAATAATGTATGTTTAACTTCATGTCATTTAAAGTGTTTTTTTTTATTATAAATGATTAAATATCTTATTCGTTTATAATACATAATAGATGTTGAATAATAATAAAAAAGAAGGTCTAGGTACTGTATCATCTATGCTATACATATTATCGATGAATCCGTTTCATAAGTGTTTCCTCATCCGATCGATCCAAGCTAGAATTTGATCGATTTTCACCATGCTTCCTTGCTTCGTTAAGCTGATAAAAAATCTCATCGTTGATATAATATGTTTTAAACAAAACTTCCATCAACTGAAGTCGATCTTCCATTCGCTGCAATCTGGCCTCTTCGTTTTCTTCTAAATTATCAGGTGGCATCGCATCAAAGGTGCTGTTGCTTGTCCTACCATTGTTTGTCATGTAAAATCGACTATGTACTGGCGTTACCATTGGCACAGGCGTTTTGAGATTTTCGAATTGATTGGTAAGCTGGTCTGTTAGTGTTCTGCGTTGGCTACCAAACGTCCAGCGATGTACTACACCCCACGGTGAATCGGGGCGGAATCCAAAGAGGAGGGCCTGGATGGCGATAAATAGACTGAAAACACCACCAGCTTGTGCCAATCCACTAAGAATGGTGGCTACTTTTTGTTCCTTGACGATATGAAACTCGTAATCGTTGGGCTTGATGGTGAGAACTGAAAATGGATTCCATGTGGTGTTGATTGAGCTTGTAATGGATGTTTTTGGACCCACATTCTGTATCATGTCGAGTGTTGTTTCATATTGATACGCGAATCCAATCACATTCCAGCTATTATTGTTTAATACATTATTTTCTTTGAGTGTAAATGTCGTTGTTACAGCAATATCATGGCCAGAGATGAATGTAATGGGTGAGGGATAGACGACACGTTCCACCAAGAGCATGTTTGCTGCTTGGTCATGTGTCAACATCGAGACATCATCTCTTAATCCTAAAAGTTTTCTAAAAGGATCGTACTGTGCTGAATAGTAGCTATAATAAATGATTTCGACTGTATCGTATACATTGGGTCTGTACAGCCTTATATCTAACGAATCTCTCAAATCCGCCTCGTAAGAGGTCAGACTGCTTTTGAAGTAGAGGTTTGTTGGTGGAACAAAAATATAGCAACCCAGTGGGGTTCTACTCTTATCTGGGAGATAAGACTGATTAATCGGATGGATATAGCTTGAGCAATCCTCTCCGGTTGAAAACTCGCAAGTAATGTTAAGTCCCAGTGGGGCATCAGTGCATATGCGTACATCAGGTACAGGCATTTCATCCCAATCTTCTACCTGCTCTTGATTTATGCTCGGGCTATTCGTTGCACGGATGATGACATAGACTGTGAATGCAAGAAATCCGCCCAGTAGAATAAAACGGACGATGACACGTAATACTTCTGTCCAAAAAGGTTCGCCTGATCTATGTAGAAACTAATCAATCAACATTTACTGGTTATTTGGCATAAACGCATATGTAATTAGGATATTTACCTTGGGTTCCAAATTAATTTATGATGAGCGGTATAGAGTACCCGTCTAAAACCAGGCAATTTCTTAAATAAATAAAACAGAACAACACATACCGCAACAAGACATCCAATAACGATAGCTATAATTTCACCAGTGTTAAGTGTTGACTTGGGATTATGAATATTTTTGCTATAAGCGTCATCTGCTTCAGAATTTGTAAACCACTGGAGCTTGGCTACTGAAATGGATTCACCAGTGACTGGAAGGTTTCTCAGCACTGAGATATCATTCAGTCGTGAGTATCTTGTTGCCCCTATATATATATATATACATTTTGTTAGACATATTCTATATATATGATAATAGAAAGACAAACACACCTCCTCCTATAATCAAACTATTGTTTCCGTGCAATAATGAAAAGTGTCCAAACCTTGCATCGCTTGGTGGACCAGACACATTCGGAGAAAACCAAGTCCAGGTACGTGTGTTAAGAACAACCACATCAGAGAATAATTGAGAGCGTGTTATTATATAGGGTCCATGCTCTTGATCGTATGAACCTGTAACATCAAATTCACTACCTACAAGAAATATGATTGCGTTATTTATTTTTCATTCTTCAAAACCAACTAATGGTACTTTCCTCCAAAATAGTAAATAGATTCATTGTCAGGTCCTATTTTTTGGTAAATCAATAAAGTTTAATTATAATAATCTTCCCCGCTTTTTTTTTTTTTTTTTTTTAAAAAAATTTACCTAACGTTCCACTGGCTTCAGCGCGAGCATGTGGAGGATTACCACTTATTTTTTGCGTAGTCAAAGTGTTTGTTTTTGTATCAAATAGAAATAATGAGCTTGGGTCGTATAAACTAAAGTGCCCAGTCTCATTATTAAGACCATAAGCGCCAAAAGCTAAAACAACAACACCAGATCTATATATAAATAAATACCTAAATGAGTTGGCTGCAATATGTACAATAGCACAGTTAAGAAAAAAAGATCAAAATAATCATCTTACGGGAGCATTGTTGCAGTCCCTCCAACAAATGTAAAATTGGTAATATTGGTATAACTATTCGACGCAATATCCAATTTTAGAATATTCTGATTGATCGTCAAGTTTTGACTCAATTGAAGGTAATTCTTTTGATTCAAAGCGTCTTGAAAGTTGGATATCCCTCCAAAAATATAGATGGAATTATTATCAGGGGTGATCACCGCCTGGTTGTATATTCTCTCGGTAGGGATTACAGGCGATGTTGGAGGTAGGGTGGTCTCAATGGCCGTGTTTTCTATTGGATTGTAATAACTTGTACTGATATTCTTGCCTGTGGAACCACTGGTGTAGAGTGTAAGATGACTTCCTGTTAGAATTAGTACGGAGCTATCATTCATCACAAATCCAAAACAGAAATAGCAAAATTGAGCCAAGTCTATGGAGGTAATGTTTTTTACATTGAGAGATTTTTCTGAATCGATCGATAACTGGGTTGTTATGTACTGATCATCTTCCATATCAAATCCACCATAACTGTAGATATCAGGACCAATTTTGTATGAGGCGGGGAAGATGCCGAGTGTGAGGTTTACTGGTTTTTCTGGTAAACCGTAGTAGGCATATGTGTATGAAGCAAAAAAGATGGTATAGAATAAACGGTAGAGTTTCATATTTTGCATGTAATAATGGGCAATCTTTATAGAATATAAAGTTATAAGAAGAAAAAATACGAAAAGGGTGAACAAATAAATACAACATTTGGTAATTTATATGAATTTATTTGGTTACATCAAGTCAAAAACTAACACAGCTAACATGGGGAACAAGAGTAACATGATTTTTTGTTTTTAAATCAGTCATATTCATATACTACTCTTACTTTGCTGATACCCTTATATTTCAATATCAAGATGTCAACAAGATACTTTGCTTTAACTTTGTTTACAATTTTGTTTTAATTTTATTATTATTAAGGAGAAATCAAAGAAGACAGTCTATGAAAGTCCCAGAGCAAAAAAAAAAAAGGTCATGGCCTCGACTATCCCTAAATTGTAACTTGTAGGTGACGTTAATTTTTTTTTAGTTTAGAGTCTAAATTAAAAAAGGGCCAAATATCAGCCTCATTGCTTAGATCAAAGTAAAAAGTGGTTTTAGTACATATGAAATAGAATATTAGTTTCTCCAGAGGATAAATATTATGTAACAAGGCTATTTTAATATTAGAGATATTGTTATTTTTAGGTAAAAATATATAAACACAACAATTATATTCTTCTCCTTTTAAAAGAAGCTACAAGATAGAGAGAAAAAGGTAGATCTCCTAACAATGTAAAACTTTGTGGGATATAAAAGTAACTGCCTGTAGCACAATCTTGCAGATAATAACTAATCCCTCAAATATGGCATGTTTTTCTATTTTTTAATTTTATTAAAAAGTGAAATAAAATGACAACTTAACTGGGGTTTCCTAAGAGTTTTTTTTTTTTTTTGGATCAATGAGTACATAATGAAATGCAATCCCAGCAGAATAAAAATATATATTTATAACGTCATGCAAATCTAATTTTATAATGACAGCCAGAAAATGACAACTGAAATAAACAATGATGGAAAAGTGAACTGGGAAAAAATGATGATCCCAAGTCCTGTTTCATTGGATATATTCATTTTTACATGTTTATGGAATAGAATTACTTTATAGTCTTTCATATTCACATTCTTGAAAACTCAAAGTACCATTTATGATGAAATAGACCAAAATAATGAAATTGTCTTAGACCATTTTATTTCAAGGTAGAATAAAGAAATAATTTTTGACAGAGTATATAACTGCTGAAGAAGTAGAATAAAAATAGAACCAATAGTGGTACAAAAGCTCTTTTGAAAGTAAAAGAAATGTGTGTTTTATCACTGATGGACAGTTACCATAAAAGTAAAATCATATGAAAAGAGTGTATCCATTGGCGATTCGGGGAGGTTTTTTTTTTTATATCTTTATAAAAGAAATGTGTTTAAAAATCAAGACACTCAAAATCTATACAATAAAAAAAGTACAAAAAAGTCTTAATTTTAAAGGAAACTCACTGTATGAATGCATAACAACTTTATGGCATGATCTTGGTTCTAATATCATACTTTTACCAAATACTACTCACTTTTGTTAAGTGGTCATGCAATCAAAATATATTAACGATCAACTACTTAAGAGTAATGCTAAATACAATTAAAAATATATCTTGTTCTTTTTCTTCATTGTTTTCGAAATGCATCACTAAATTATATATCAAATCCAAACATCCTTGCTTTTATAAAAAAAAAAACCTTGGTCGTCATTAACGAAAACCCATCTTGTCCACGTGACTTGAGATTGACGCTTGACTATTTGCACGTGAAAGCCGCCATATCATCATCAACAACAGTTTGATTATTATCTTTTGCTTTTTATTTGTTCTCATATTTTTTCTTTTTTTTGCCTTTTTCTCTTTTTAATACGAAACCCTTTTTTTTTCACAAGAAGAAAAATGAAAACTTTTTCTCAAAATGTCAAGATTGGGTTACGAGATCCTTTGAAATATATTGTTGCACCCTTTCTTTACTTTTTATATAATTCTGTGATAGTCTCCTATTGTTACTTGGTCCAACCATGGATGAATAAATGGAACAAATACAAAGATAAAAAACCAGAGAATAAACTATTATTACGTCTACAGAATTCCGAAACCTTTGATGAATGGCAGGAAAGGGCAAAGGATCTTGATAGGTAAATTGACTATTATTATTATCGTCATCATGTTAATTTATATTAACTCTCTTGTTATACAGATATTTAAGTAAGCATAGCAATTATACTAACAATATGTATGAATTAATAATGGTATTAATAGAACATGATAAATGGGTGACTCGTCCTGAAAGTCGTTTATACGATTACAAGTTGATTGCATCTCGACTCGAGCATCTACGAAAAGCCCGTGAAGCAGACGATGTCGACAACATGACCTATCTACTTCGCGGAGGTCTCTTGAGAAACTTTGGTGGTATTTGTGATCGAAAGCTATTCTCTCACTCGTACATTGGGTAAAAACAATAAACAAATAAAACCTTGACTCCCCCTTTAATGTTTTATGTATGGCTAGGACAAAAAAACTGATTGAAGATTACATGGACGAAGTTGTAACTCAAATTGAATACATCGAATCAACACCTGACTTTGATCCACAAGCAAAATTGAAATTCTTTAGCGATACTCGCCAGAGCTTTGGGTGTTCTGCACTTGTATTGCAAGGTGGAACGGCATTGGCGCTTTATCATATCGGTGTTGTGAAGGCTTTGAATGACCAAGGTTTATTACCCCGAATTATCAGTGGCACTGCCATTGGTGCGATGATTGCTGCATTAATATGCATTCATACTGATGAAGAGCTGCCTGTTAGTATAATCACCACGTTTTTATTTTTTATTTATTTCTTACTGAATTTTGTTTAAAATAGACTATTCTTAAGCCTGAAGGGATCAATCTTTCAGCATTTTCAAAAAAGGGAGCGAGAGGGTAAAAAAAAAAAAAAAAAAACGTTTTAGTACGAGTGGTTGAAAATGACTAATTCCTTTTACATTTCAGTCACTTTAAGAGACGCGTTACACGCTTTATGAAATATGGTAACACAAAAAACAAATAATAAAAAGACAAAACTTTAATTTTTTTTTGTTTATAGGTTATCTTATGGACATGAAAGTGCTACAGGAGTGTGTTCAAGAAAATGTAGGAGACTTAACATTCGAGGTAAATATAAGAAAAGTGTTGGTCTTGGGTATGATTATATAAATTAAGCTTATCTGTATAGGAAGCATATGCACGATCAAAACGTGTTTTGAATATCAGTGTCTCATCAAGTCGTACACAGGAAGTACCTCAGTTATTAAACTATTTGACAGCTCCCAATGTAGTAAGTACTAAAAATAAGTAACGATTTCAAAAGATGTTTAATTCATTCATGATAAAGTTAATCTGGAGTGCCGCTTGCTGTTCAACAGCTTCAGTAGGTCTATTTGGTAGCTGTGATCTTATGGCAAAGGATAAAAATGGAAAAATCGTCAAATGGACATCCTCAGCTGTAAAGTGGAATCATTGGTCAGAGACCACACCAGCAGAAAGGTAAAAAAAAACCATATATTTGTTCATACCTGATGATAATATACTTAGCTTTTTTTTTTTTTTTTAATTCTTCGATCATTAAAGCGAGGCTCCTCTTTATCGTCTTTCTGAGCTGTTCAATGTAAATCATTTTATTGTATCTCAAGCCAGTATTTATGCCATTCCTTTTATTGGAAAGGCACAAAACTTGCATCACGAAACAGTCCTGCATAAATTTGCTTATATCATTGCCTCCGAATTTAAACACAGACTTTATCAGGTAATATGCAATAATTCCTTCTTTTATATATTCTTATCATCATCCCATCATAGCTTGATCAACTTCATCTTTTACCTCATATCTTCCGTGGAGTTATTGAAGAAAAGATGTCTGGTAATGTTAACATTGTACCTGAACTTGCATTATCGGTAAGTATCCTTCATTTATCTATTTATCTATGAGCATTATTGAACATATCCTCTCTCTATGATTAGGACTTTAATATCCTCTTTTCTAATCCTTCACACTCATCATTGGCATATTGGTAAATCACCCAACAATATTATCCCTCATCATAGTTAATTAATGTCTATCTTTTATAGGATCCTCCATGGTGAAAGATCGACATGGCCACTCATGGCTTTTATTAAAACAAGATGCATGATTGAATTGGCACTAGACAGAGGTAATTCGCTCTTTGTATAAATCCATTCATTATCCTCATTATTTTATTACTTGTAGCTGTTCTTCGATTAAAAGCAATGAATGTTGAAAGAGAACCTGTCGTTGTCCGTAGTCGTCTGATTGAAAACAAGAAGAGAGCAAGATCCATGCATTAAAAATATACCATTCCTTGTTGTTTTTTATTATCCACCTTTTTCTTCCAAAATCCAATTCTTTTTAATATGGAGATATAGTCTTCTTTTGGCTTCAAATCATCTATTATCCCTGAGTTAAATATTGCCCAATATGAATGTTTATATTATTTATGAGTACCTTCAGTGATCATCTTTCCATTTACTCTATATTTAGAACTTATATAATCCCAGGTACTCTTTGAAATCACCAATACATCCTTATTCGATGCATGAAGATAAAAAGGATTTGCACATATTCTGTCTGATGCAAGAGCATCAAGGATACCTGTTTGATCTATCGCCTCTTTTGGAGGATCCGTCTCCCACCCTTCAATAAACATCTCCCATGCTGTCATCCAGGCTGAAGAGACAAAGCAGCACTTTCCAGATGACATGATGAAATGAAGAGTGTCTTTTCGTCTTATTGAACGTTCTAATTGCCGTATATTTCGTTGTTTCAAAACCAGTTCGTTGTGTTCGTCCGAATGGAGTGACCAATGCTTGGTGATGAGGGTAGTATAGTATCGTTCTGCAGGGTCGGTGGTAACACCACCGAGCTATTTTAATTATAAAAATATTCAACATTCTTGATGTCTGTGCTTTTATGTATAATCCTTTTTCTTTTCTTTTTTTTTTTTTTTTTACCCAATCGACGCATAATTGACAAAATAATTCCGACGTGTTCGGTTTATAAAACACACTATGGCAATTATCATCATGTGCAAGTGTATGAAGTCGAGCATGTCTATCACATACTTATTATAAATACAATGATTAAATGTTTCCTAATTAACAATGCCGGATGAATGAACTTACAAGTGCGGTGATTGCAATCTGACGATAAGCACACAAACATCTGTTCTTGACCCGTCACTAAGCACCTCTGACACTCTGCCATGCTGTCCATGGCTATACTCTTAATATCAATGTCTTGATAATGAACGCAAGGGAGTCTTCCGAATCTCTTTGTTTTGCATTGAAAATAGAGTTGACGATATGTTTGATTGGGATCATTGTATTTGATACCAAATTCAAAACGACATAATCGTTTCCATAAATAGTCCACTTTGTTTAGTGGATAAAAATGGCGATGACTTGATGAAAAGGTGACTAGTTCATCACCATTGAGATATTCTGATATGCAAATGAGTAATTCAAAGTTTATTTCCGTTAGCATGTAAATTAGAGATAGAAAGATGGAGAGATAGAGAGATAGAGAGATAGAGAGATAGAGAGATAGAGAGATAGAGAAAGAAAGAAAGAGAAAATGAAGATGATATATTTGAATATCTTTGGTTTTTTTTTTTTTTGTTCCGTTGTCATTTTTAGGAAATAAAGAGAAATTGGTGTTATATAAGCACAGCATATATACATATATAAAACGATACTTCATTGCTCCATCTTTATATCATTATTAGCAGACTCCTCTTTAGCGGAAAATCCACTTTTCTCCACTAGAGAAAATGGGTTTCTTTCCAAGGCAAACTGCTTGAAAAGAATTTAGAAAGTTTGTTGGGCTGATCCAAGAAATGAGTAATGACTATTTGAAAACCAGAATAGTCTTTTGAACTACGGAAGAGGATATATTTCTTTTTATGGTCAGTATTCTAAATAGACAAAAGATATTTGCTGGATGTTTGATCGTGAAATCGAAAAAATATCATCGAAAGAACATAATGAGGTCGTAGTTTTAAGCAACTCATATATAGTAAGCTTTCTATCTGAAAAAACCAATACTCATCGTTGGTGCATTTTTGCATTTTTGCATAATCATAAAATAAAGAACAAAATGCTCCATCTTTTTAAAAATTACTGAATAAAATATAGAGAAGTGTCATTTTTTTTTTATTTATGTTTCCTGAATTCAACTTTTTTCACAGCGAGCTGTTTGTATGGTAGTAATATAATTCAAATTTAGAGAGTATTCCACAACAATACTTAACGTGGAAATATAAAAAAGAAAGGAAATTGACGGGGCGATGTAAGAGGTATGCTCACTCTCAAAGGGATAAATAGTATCCCTTTTTCCGTATATATACATGTTGTTATCCACATCAGTAAAAAAAAACTTATATTAGTAACTCGTCTCTACGATTATAAATGTATTTTTAGACGTCTCGTTTACACATTCGTACATTCACAGTACTATATTATAGAATTACTTTCGGTTTTGTTTTGAACTCAAAGAAATAAAAAGTAAATGCACCATTACGTGAAGCAGAACATTGCAGTTGAACATAGTTTTAATTCTATATTTCCATTTTATCATATAATGTTATTTGAAAGAAAGATGTAAACAGTTGAGGGATTCCACAATTGAAATAAGTACAGACGGATGACTTAAACTAAGGTCCACAGATTCATCCTTCAATTAAATATATCACAAATAGTGAAATTTTAAAGTATGAATGAAAAAAATAAGAGTACTTGTTTGTTTATTTGTTTATAGCAACATATACAAAACATCACTAGATACTAAATGTGGAACAGGAAAAAAAAAAAAAAACTACTCAATAACTGGAAAAACACCAGATAGGAAAGAATTACTTAAAGCCTTCTGTTTTATATGTTAAATGTCACGAGACCTAATCTTTTTCCGAAGTTCCAAAGACATGAAAGTCATAAAAATGGACAACCTAAAGCCATTGTTCGCGATTATGAATATCACCATAAACCCACTGAAAGTAATGACAATCAATTCTATGGTTATGTGCACTACCAACTAGGTTGTACGCACTTTAATGGAAACGGAACCGAGATCAACTACGAAAAAGCATGGTATCATTTTTATCAAGCACACGAAGTATTCGACAATAGAGAGGCGCTATATTTCATGACTATTGAAATAGAAAGTATAAATGATCCAGAGACACCCTTACTCCTCAAAAAAATAAATATGTTCATTACGGTTATTAGTGAACTTGATGGTGAACAGCTACATCAGCTGGGGTCTGTCTTCTACAACAAAATACACTCCGACAATCCTCACAACAACTTTATTAATCAGACTAATGAATTTGCTTTTGATTTTCTTCAAAAATCTCTGGAAAAAGAGAATCCTAAGCTTAAAAAACTCATTGGTGATATGTATAACTTTGGATATGGTGTTGAAGCTGATCATGAGAAGAGCCTCCAATACCACATTGATTGGGCCAATAATCAAGATGGACAAGCTAATTTTCGGACTGGTCAAGAGTACTATAATGCTGAGGAAAATCATACCATTGCCCTTATGTACATAGTCAAAGCTGCCAATCAAAAAAATGACAGTGCCCAGCGCTACTTGCATGATGTAATTCCTTCTCGTCAGAATACTACTTATATCAAAAAAGAGGATGAGATACATAAGGCTATTGCTGATCTGCAAAGTGACAGCGAAAACCTGGACGTTGGACTTATGTATTACTACGGCATTGGAAATATAAAAAGAAATTGTTTGGCTGGATTGATTTATCTACAGCAGTCTACTAATCAAGCGAATCATGTGGCACGAAGAATACTAGGAGACGTGTATTATTTTGGCAACGGGATTGATAAAAGTCAAGAAAAGGGAAACGCGCTGCACAAGTTATCCTCAAGTCAACTAGATTGGATGGATTACTTTCGTATAGATGAATGCTATTACATAGGTTCCAAGCACTTCAAAAAGAACCATAACATCGCCTATATTTACTTTACTGAATCTGTCAAGAAAGGAAATCATGAAGCTCGAAGATATTTAGGCGATATTTATTTTTCTGGGGATGTTGTTGAAGTAGACAAAGAAAAAGCATTAGAATTACATGAAAATTATGCAAATGCTCTATCAGAAGCGAACCTGATAATTATAGGTCCCACATATTATGACAAGCAATGGTACTCAATTGCCGCAATCTATCTAAAAAAAACTACACAGACCGATCCAACCGTATGCCGTTATCTAGGCAATATGTACTATTATGGTAAAGGAGTTGAACTAAACCAGGAAAAAGCACTCAAGTTACACGGCCTTTCTGCAGGGTTATCAACAAAAGCGAAGAACTATAACATTGGACTGGATTATTTCAATGGTTCTGGACAAACGAATAAATGCGTTGATATCGGGCTTATTTATATTAATGAAGCAATCAATCAAGGATATTCTACTGCTGAAAGATTTATCGGCGACAAATACTATTACGGTTGCGATAGTCTTCAGAAAAACCAAGAGAAAGCATTGGAATTACACAGAGCGTCAGCAAATCGGAATGATGCATATGATAATTTCAAGTGGGGCAAAAACTATTACGAAGGGTCTAACGGTGTCCTCAAAGATTCTACAACTGGGTTTATTTATCTCAACAAATCAGCCTTAGATCAACATCATTCTGACGCTTTACAATATCTAGGAGACTTATACTATTATGGTGATGGTGATGGTATCGAAAAGGACCAAGAGAAAGCATTGGAATTATATAAAGTGTCTGCAGATCGGAATGATGCATATGATAATTTCAAGTGGGGCAAAGACTATTACGAAGGGTCTAACGGTCTCCTCAAAGATACTACAATTGGACTTATTTATCTCAACAAATCAGCCTTAGATCAACATTATTCTGACGCTTTACAATATCTAGGAGGCTTATACTATTATGGTAATGGTGATGGTATCGAAAAGGACCAAGAGAAAGCATTGGAATTACATAAATTGTTAGCAGATCGGAATTATGCATATGATAATTTCGAGTGGGGCAAAGACTATTACGAAGGGTCTAACGGTCTCCTCAAAGATACTACAATTGGACTTATTTATCTCAACAAATCAGCCTTAGATCAACATTATTCCGAGGCTTTACAATATCTAGGAGGCTTATACTATTATGGTGATGGTGATGGTATCGAAAAGGACCAAGAGAAAGCATTGGAATTACACAAATTTTTAGCAGATCGGAATGACGCATATGATAATTTCAAGTGGGGCAGAGACTATTACGAAGGGTCTAACGGTCTCCTCAAAGATACTACAATTGGACTTATTTATCTCAACAAATCAGCCTTAGATCAACATGATTCCAAGGCTTTACAATATCTAGGAGGCTTATACTATTATGGTGATGGTGATGGTATCGAAAAGGACCAAGAGAAAGCATTGGAATTACACAAATTGTTAGCAGATCAGAATAACGCAAAAGATAATTTCAAGTGGGGCAAAAACTATTACGAAGGGTCTAACGGTGTCCTCAAAGATTCTGCAACTGGGTTTATTTATCTTAGCAAAGCATATAATCAAAAACCACAGTATTTCAAGTATGAACTTGATGATATCTATTATTTTGGTGAAGAATATGAATATGACCCAAAAAAAGCATTAGATTTAATTATTGCGTTAGAAATTAATATTTAGTTTCGACTTGCGTTTTTTTTTTTTTTTTTTTTTTTAAAAAAAAAGAATTATGAGAATAAAGATTAACCTATGTTAATTACAATTTCTCTGTTCATAAATCACTTTTTATGATATTTATCTGGTTTTTTGAGAATTTTTATACCTTGGGCGTTATTGCAAATAGTATTGGATATAATATTGTCTTGATTTGTATGATTTAACTTTTTATAAATTTTATTGGATTTACTTAGTACTTAGTATTTTGAGTTGGTGGTAAAATAGAAGTGAGTACACAGACTAGTCAAGACAGAATCAGTCAAGTATTTTATACAATATTTTATTATGATATTTAGCCAAGTTTTTTCTTATCCTGATGCTACTTTATTCTGATTTTAAAGCCAATTTGATTATACAGCCATTTAAATTGGTATGGAGCGACTGCATCTACTCTGGCTCTATAAAATTTGCTGGTTTTCTTTTGACTGCACTTTTCCAATTTTAACCAAAAACAGTGATATACACATACATGTATCAATTCATTGCCCAGAACCATATCCATTGACATTAATCGACTACTTGGATAAAAATACAATTCTAAACTCTGCAAAACATTCTTTTTCTTACTTGAAATATCATCATAATCCGAAAATATCAACATCTCACCTTTAACTTCAATGAATAGCAGATCTAGTTTTATAGTATACCATAAAAACACTCACATGTTGGATAACCAGAGTTAGTAAATTACTTAGTCTCATGAAGTTTTTAAAGACATTGAGGACCAGGAATATATTACCTTGACTTATGAATATATGAAGATATTAAAAATGAATGAATTACGACCTTATTTATCTTCCAATGGGCTTGAGTTTATATAATTCCGATGATAATAATAGCAATATGACTATAATAATAATACTAAAAACGAAAAGATGAATTCAAAATAGAATGTAGGAAAACATAAACATTGTTCATTGACTTTTATTGTGATTTTTAAAGAATATCTATGTAATTGCAAAGAGAAGAAAATAAAAGGCCGTTTCTCTTTTAACAAAAGCTTCAGTACTGTTTATTTCAATACATTGAGAAACAATTACGAAATTATTTTGAGAAAAAATATAACAATAATTGAAAAATGTGAAGAGAGTAATTAAGAAAAAATAATAATATTGATACAATGAATATATTCAAACAAATAACATCATGGAATGATTCAGACAATGAGAATGTCCGACCATGAGTAAATATATGAGTGATATTGAGCCGATTCGTTCATGTACCAGTTTGTAATAGACCAATTTAGGCTATGAATTTAGCAAAAAGAGGGAATTCTCGTATTGAAGTTTGAAATGTATTAAAATAAAAATGAGTAGCCTATTGTATATATAACATGAAATGATAAGATTTACACCATCGACGAGGCTATGAGAGAAGACAGCGAGAACTGCCTAAGGACTTGAAGAAATATAAATATGGACCCTGGAAGACCAAGCAACAGAAGATCACGATACACATATGTAACTTAATAAAGTCTAAAACATAATGACAATTAAGGAATTGCAACTACATACCTTTTGCTTGTATCACTCTATTGGCAGTATAGTGTGTGATTTACTGGAATTTGAATGATACGTTTATTGTGATATCGAGAGGAAGATACTTGAAAATACCACAGTTTCAAGGTCTTTCATTGGACTGCTACTGTCGATTTCATTAAGCAGAGGATATAATAAACAATAAACTCTCAGTCGTCTATTATGACGTGAATTCCATGATATTGCTCACTACAGACTCATTTTATGATAATTATTAGGCAGGGGTGAGTTAGAATGGAGGAGGAACTCAATACAACCAATGCGGTATTTACTGTACAAAAAAAAAAAGAGGTCTACTATAGAATGATACCTCATTTAGTAAGTGACAATAAAAGATCCATACGGATATATTACATACTAAAACTAATGTCTTTTTTTTTTTTTATTGGTATTTTATCGTACAGAAAGGGTGGGGGGTTTTTTTTTTCTTAACTTGATAAGCAAGACAGCATCTGAATTCATATATATAAATTAAAGCATTTTAATTAAAATAATAAAGAGTGTGTCTAAAGTACAATTTGATATTACTGTCTCCATCCAGCGTTCAGTTGCATTAGTGTCAACACCGCATCCATTGGAAATTCAGCATTTTGAGGATTATTTTCATTATTCACTTGTTGTTGTTGTTGTTCTTCTATGTTATTCTCTTCCTTGATCTCACTTTCATTGTTCGCTGTTGATGCTGCTGTTGCTGACATAACGGCCTGAAATGTAGATGCAATCAATGCCGCTATTTTCTCTTCCGCCTTCGGATCTTCATTGCCCGGTAACTCAAAGTTTGATGGTTCAGGCGTGCTTTCCTTTTGCGGTTGTTGCTCTTCTTGTTGTTGGTATTGTTGCAATTGCTGCAGTAATTCAAGCAGCTGCAAAGGGAATTGCTGTTGGTTATTCTTTTCCTGTTTGACTTCATCGGTTGTATTATTTAATAATGAACGGGCAGGGATACCGAGATTATTACATAATAATGTTAAATAATTAGCATCTGTTGTTTGTTGCTGTTGTGCCACTAATTGCTGTGCAAGCGCAGCCAAATCCAACCCAGAATCCGTGTTGTAACTGTGTCCACTGAGTGAATCATCCACAAATCCTCTTTTACGTTCTTTTTCCTTTCTCTTTTGCTGACGTTTTGCAAATTCATCTGTGACCCAGCGTCTTTTATGATCACTGTCTTCTTTACCGAATAGTTTATGTGCTCGTTTATTCACACGACAGCGGAGGTCATTGTCCTTGTCTATAAAAACAAGTTAATATTCGCTGGGGATTATTCATCTTACTTTGTTTTCTTCGCTTACATACTTCTTTCTTCATTTTGTAGTCTCCAACGCTTCTTACGTTCACGATTATCAGCTCTAACCTATGTATCCAATTTATTAGTAAACACATACACAGACACTGTTTGACCAAAAATACCTTTTGATTCATAAGTTCACGTTTTATAATTTCAGCAGACGGTAGGTGTCCAATATTCGCTTGGGTTGATGCTGTTTCATTATTCACCGCCGCAAGAGCAGCGGCAGCAGCAGCCGCCAGGGCCGTATTTGAGTCAAAATTGGTAAATAACTGTTGATAACTCTCGGTGGCCGTTGCCCCACCCAGAGCTGCTGCTGCTGCTTCCGCTAATGCATTTGCCTGGGCAGCATTCAATTGATGCAATTGAAGAGCGGCCAGGTCTAAAGAATTGAGTTCATGATGTGCAATGGGTGTTTCTTTATCTTTTTCAGTAGGTGTTTCTGGATCCATTTCGTTTCAAAGTAATAAACATGCACACAAAAAAAAGGAAAAGAACTTGATAATATTATTAACAACAACAACAACAAAAAAGCTTAAATAAAGAATAATGGGCTTTTACCTCTATCTGTTGTCTGTATGTTGGTAGGGTTTGTTTTTCCTTTTTTTTTTTTTTTTTTTTCTTTTCTATCGAAACAAAGTGATTCAAATGTGGAAAAAAATACCGCAGAGAGAGTAGAAATAAGAAAAATATTTACGGTCACACATGGCCAATGGTTTTCGTTTCACCTTTTTATTAATTAATAAAACTGATCTGTCATGTAGTTAGAGTGTAGACTTGGTTTTGTAAAAGCTGTTCTTAAGATTAGTTTTCATAGTAATTGATTATTACTGTGTATTTATACAGGTTTTTAAATAAATATAGGTTGATATGGTGTAGTTTTATTTACAGTTACACCTTTTGATCATTTGGTAACTTTCCTACTTCTTTAGCTCAATATTCTAGACGTCAAATGACATTCTCTGTTTTCCATGGAGAAGTGGTTATTATTTTGTTGATGATTTTCTCGATCATTTCTAATCTTGGTGTTATCGTGTTCAATGAATTGATTTGTATATGATTTGTTTACAAGAGAAGGTGGTTGAAGAGAAAGAATACTAGTTTTTATTCATTGTCCTTTGTCCATTCCTATGTGAGTGATTACTATAAGTAATGTAAGTCATTGAATTTTTTTTTTAAAAAAAAAAAGAGTTTTTTTTTTCTATCCGTTCTATCCACCAATATTCAACATGAATATAAAAATCACTTTTGCCCTCTTGTTTAATTAATTTTTTTTCTGGATTTAATAATCTGATTGGTTTATCTCCTGGTAACTGAATAAACGTTTTCCATAGAAACAACACCTCTTTTTATTGATCAAATCAATGGAATTACTTACCGAGTTTATCGATACGTATATTATATATTATATATTATATATGACTTTTGCTATTGTAAATATATATTTATAAAAAAAACATAAAATAAAAAAAAAAATATCTGTATAAAAAAAATTTTTTTAAAAAAAAAGAAAAATCTTTATTTCCAGGAATAGCAAACAAATAAATACACCAACACCTTAATATATAACTAAAGTAAACTTAATTCTTATAACAATAACAATGAAGCAGTTAAGAGATCAACGGGAATCACTTTTTCATTTAAAAAGCGCATTCATCGATTCAAGAAGATCTCAAAGAATCACACGTGTTATAAAAAGTAAAAATGGGATCACAAAACGAAAAAAAAACTTTTTCTGTTCTCAATTGTAATACAATCCTCCATCAGATCTCACTTTTGTACAAAAAGAGTGACTAGACTTTTTATATTTTAGTTCGGAGCACTTTTTATGGTTTTTTATTTAAAGGCATTTTCAACAAATTTGATTCTTTTATTCCTTTTTTCGATTAGAAAACCAAAACTTATATTTTTTTCTTAACTCTTTTTTTTTTTTTAATAAAAAAAAAAACCTTGTACTTTTTTTTAATATTTTCTCAAATGGAAGAAGAAACTGTACAGAAAAAGAGCTGGAAGACTTACGTTGCCTTTGTCAAAGATAAGAATTTTTGGAAGGTCCTGTTATTAGGACAAGGTAAAAAAAAAAAATTTTTTTTTTATACACATGCATATTAACCCTCCCCATTTCTCTGTACTATGTAGTTCTCTCTCTTTGTATTACTGGTACAAATGTAGTCACCACAAAATTGAGCAATGAGTATAACTTTGCCGCTCCTACCATCCAGACCTTTATGGTCTATGCCTGTTTGGCCATTGTTTACAATTCTTATGCTATCTACAAGCGTGGTATTAAGGGCTGGCTTCTTCAATTTTGGAGAAGAGGTATTTACTGTAAGTGATCAAGCGAGAGATCAAATAAAAACAACACACATATACTCACTCGCTTATATAGACTTCATCTTGGGTTTCATTGATGTCGAAGGCAACTATTTCGTTGTTAAATCCTATCAATATACCTCCCTCTTATCCGCAATGCTTCTCGACTGTTGGAGTACACCCGTCTGTATGATCCTGTCCTTTATCTTTCTCAAGGCCCGGTACCGCTGGGTCCAATACGTTGGTGTCTTTATCTGTCTTGTTGGTCTAGGCATGCTTGTCGGTAGTGATGTAATCACCGACAAGAACTATGCAGCTGTAGATGCTGTCAAGGGCGACCTCTTCTGTCTCTTGGGTGCTACTCTCTACGGTTTCTCCAACGCAGGTGAGGAATACATGTCCCGTAAACATCCACTCTACGAAGTCATTGGCATGTTTACCTTCTTTGCCACCTTTATCAACCTTGTCCAGATCTTTATCTTTGAGAGATCAGAATGGGCATCCTTTGCCAACGACGGTGTTGCTGCCATGGTCGTTGTCTATACCATCTGTATGTTTGTTCTTTATTCGCTTGCACCCGTCATGTTCCGTCTGGGAAGTGCCGTCCTCTACAACATCTCCATCCTGACCAGTGATTTCTATGGCCTGATCTTTGGTCTTGGTCTGTTTGGTTATACCGTTACCGTATTGTATCCATTTGCCTATGTTGTAATCATTATTGGTATTGGTATTTACCATGTCTTCCCAACACCTGCTCCGGGCATTGGCAATTTTGATGCGGAGAAGGCTGAACAGGAGAGAAGAGAGCTTTATGGGTTACCACAGGAGGAGGACGTTGAACGTCAGGCAACCAATGAAACAGCTGTTTCAAATGAAGTTATTCCTACAGCAAATGACCATGATGAAAAGATCTAAATACAGTTGTCCGCTATTTTCGGAACGTCTTGGACACTGTTCTTTTTACATACCTTATTTTTTTACTTTATTTTTATTTTATCCCCTTTTATTTTTAATATGTAATATTTTTTTTGTTTCTTATCAGTGTGGCACTTTAGACGTCTTTTGGCCCACTGTAAATAAAAAAGACGTTCCGACTTACCCTAGGGTTTTTGTTTTGATAGAGAGAGATTGAGTTAAGTCCATGATATTGATGAACCAGTTTAATCAGAGTAATATCGAGTTGGTCATCAGGTCCATGTTGAGCAAAAGAGAGAGTATAAGTGAGTTACCAAGAGACTTCTTATACAGTCTTCCCTTCATTTAATTGAGCAAAAATAAGGTCTTCACGTGATACACAATATTGTTGTGTATTTAAAAACAACAAGGTTTAATATGCAGGATAGATATCTTCTCGTTATCGTTATTATTAAATACCCCTCCAACAAAGAGCAATAACAAATAAGAATGTCACTTATTACCGATCCACTCTATCTTATTCATATCAACAGGATAAAGTTTCTAAGAATGGATGAACGAGGTGAACGCATCATCTCATTTCCACCCACCGTCATGTCTAACGACTATGTACGCCTAGCAGCACCAATATATCCAGAAATACAATACTGTTATTCACCTTCCTATGATAGTTATTTTAACGAACCAAGCTTCACAGGCGGTTCAAAGTTAACCTCAAGTCCACGCACCACAAAATCACCGCACTATAGAATGAGAAAGGCACCTCTTGCAGCTGTAAACTTGAAAACAGAGATGACTACAGATAGTGAAGAGGATGATATTGATGAAGATAAACTCATTCCATCTTCAAGCGGATCAGGGTAAAAAGACATGAATAGAAAAGTAATGCAATATACTCATTATAATAATTAGAAAACCTGAAGAGAATGCATCTGAAACTTCAAACACCTTCAACACAACCTCACTTCATCCCTCTGTTGATTCAGCCATTGACCCTTCGCCTCGATCTTCTATTGATGATACCAATACCGCGACTGTCAACTCCAATAGCACCTTCCCCTTTGCAACACCTACCAATGCGACCACCACTGTGGATACAACCAACGAAGACCACACCACCGAAACAATACCCCGCAATGAGGATGAAAAGCAACAGTCACCACTCGAATATACCAAAAAACAGGCAACCAAGCCAAGCATCAAATCCGCGCTCTCTGCATTGATTGCAGAAAAGGCAACCAAAGCAGAAAACCCATTCTCGGAATATTCGTTTGTCTCTGGCAAGGGAGAGAACAAACCCATCACACTCTGTGTCTATCTTCCCACCTCGTTCAATCCAATGGATCCCATATCACTTGTGGTTAAGCCCGATGCCATTATTGATGATGTGATTGGTTATATTCTGTATGATTATGTGGAGCAGAAACGAGGACCTGAATTGGATGCGAATTTGTATGATTTAGCAGAGTGGGTATTATTGATTGCAGAGGATGATGGTGAAATTGAGGATGATTTACCAGGTAAAAAAAAAAAAAAAAAATACAGAAAGAGAGAGAGAAAAAGAAACCAACATACTTTATATATAGCATTGGATAGAACAAGAAAGATTGATCGTGTCTTCTTTGATCAATTCGCACTCTGTCGTGCAACACCCACCCAAGTCAAACAAAACGACCTGATCCGTGCAAAGATGGGGCGAAACAAACCGGACCCAGAGGCCCTTTCCAAAAAGAAAATGGCCGCCACGCCTCAACCTGCATTACCACCCCAAAACGAACAACAGCAACAACAACCCGACGAAGTAAACGTACAGCCACCCTCGGTGATATTACCTCCCTCTAGTATACCCAATGGCACCATGCTGCCCGAAAATAATGAGTTGGAATCCATGCAACAGACATTTGTACTTACACAACCCGAACCGGACCCATCCACTGTGGCCGTTCCGGTCCCCTCCTCCAAGGCCACCCTCACCAAGGCCACGATGCCCATGACACCTCTCAAATACTTCCGTATCAAGCTCATGACCAACGAGGAGGTCTCTGCGACCACCACCATCCCAGTCTATGCAGAGATGTTTATTGGAGACGTGCTTGAATTGGTCTCGAGAAAGAGAAAACTAAACCCGAATGAGTATATGTTGATGATTGCGGATACAAATACCATTGTGCCCAATGATACGACGGTAGAGAGTATGAAGGGAATTACGGATCTGACGTTAACGAAAAAGGGCACGGCCCTGACGATACCCAGCTGTAAGTGTATATTGCGTGATTATATATATATATATAAATTGAATGTTTCTGAATTGGATTTTTGATCTAGCTTCTCATATTTGGAGATCGCCCATCAAAAGAAAGAAAGACGAAGGCAATCAACCCATGTACTTCTCAACAGCAGATTCATCCACGTCCAATGCCAACGACGGTCTCTTTTCACAATACAAGAAATACAGTGTCAGTCGAAAGATGCCCATGTTTGTGAGTAAGAGGATTTATATACTGGCTATTGACGGTGATTATATCCACTTAATGCCACCCGAACATAAGGGCATGTTTGATTCAGTGAAAACGGTAAAAGCTAAAAAAAACAAGAGAGAGAGAGAGAGAGAGAGAGAGAGAGAGAGAGAGAGAGAGAGAGAGAGAGAGAGAGAATAATAGAATTAGAAAAGTAACCTGATATAAATAGACTTCGTTCCATGCGAGTGCGGTGCGTTCATGTAAACAGAGTAAAAAAGTACCTACCAATTTCAAGATTATTATTCTGAAGGAACGGGATTTCAAGACGTATGATTTGGAGGCTGAAAATCCAAAGGATGCTTGTAAG
This sequence comes from Backusella circina FSU 941, assembly GCA_025399235.1. NCBI lineage: Eukaryota > Fungi > Mucoromycota > Mucoromycetes > Mucorales > Backusellaceae > Backusella > Backusella circina. The sequence continues at coordinate 46,943 of MU622504.1, forward strand.
TGGATTGGATCTATTTGTTATTCTAAAAATATTTATATATTCTTTCTTTAGATGAAATCTGTGCTAGAGTAAGATTCCTTATGCAGGTCACGAAAGGAACTCAATAATAAAAAAAACTTTTTTTTTGTACAAAGATTTAGAAAAAGCGGCTTGACCCTCTTTTTTCACGTTGGATGTAACATTCCAAATTAGGAAATACAATAGATCAAAAAGAAGGGGAAAAGATATACTTCACTCTTTGATACATAGCATTTTTTTTTAAAGAAAAAAAAAATCAATTGAAATCAATTGAGTGTGGATGAATATGACAAAGCCAAATTACCAATCCTACAAATCAATGAATGATAAAAAAAAAAAAAAAAAGAAAAGATAATCTGAGTTGTATCATTGTTAAGAACCAATGAAAAGCTGTTGATATTATGCATTATTTGTGATTGACAAAAGAGAATGGAAGAAAAAAAAAAAAAAAAACTTTTTCACACTATATAAAAGATAGAAAAAAAATTTTTTTTTTTTCTCAATTTTTTTTTCCCCCTCAATGTTGATATGCCTATTCCGATACCCCCAATTAACAATGCCTTACATACACTCTGTTCCCGAGTGAAACAGTTTATTTTTGACACTCGTATAGGCACGGACCGTGTCTGCATTTGCCATGATGATGAGGGCTGTCTGTTGAGCTCAAAGTCAAGTGCCAATGAGACCATTGTCATCAATGTCCTTCAAAAAAACTCGGACATCTTGCTGGAACGCTGGATGCTGACCCAGACCGGAATGCCTATGATGGTGGATTCTATTCCCGACATTATCTCTTCATTTGCCTGTGAAATGCCGCTGTATAACCTTCTGGATGACCTGTATGTCATTGCGTCTGACAACAAATCCCAATGTCAATGTTACTCGTATAGACCAAAACATGCCCACATGGAATTTATGCAGGATTCGAAACTGAATTCGAAGAAATTTCAATTTTCTGATCAGTTTATTGAGGTGGTGTACGACGAGCATATTCAACGATATAAGAGACCGGTGATATCCTTAGTACAGTCGAATTTACCGTGGCATAGTGTCCGGACAGAGAGCAATGATGCCATGTTTCCTCTAAGAAGAAGATTATCTAGATTATCCATGTCTGCCCTTGAAGAAGAGGAGCAACAAGAAGAAAATAACAACACCACCACCACTACTACTATATCACAACAACAACGTCTGCATTATATCCATTCCATTAATACAACCAGTGTTGCTACTACTATACCCCGACATCATCATCATCAGCATCATACATATAATTCAACCCATAATAACAACACTATACTCTATCGTCGCAACTCTATGGACCTCCACCCGCACCGCCTCGTCGGCAGCTTTGAAGAATCCCTCCTCTCTGGACGCATGTCCTCCATGCCTTGCAAATCCATCCCCTTCCACTGCCAAATCGGCGTCCTTGGGATTGGCCCGTGCAAACGCTCTCTACGCTGCCCACCGCACTACACCACCACCTTCCCGGCCATGTACTACCCGCACGAGGCGCTCTCCACACCCTATGTCGGCACCATCGATCTTGAGAGGTACCGGATCCCGCCTCAGGGCCAGATCCAGGTCATCATCAAGAACCCAAACAAGTGTCCTGTCAAGCTTTTCCTGATCCCTTACAATTTCAACGAGATGCCGCCCAATACAAAGACCTTTTTGCGTCAAAAGAGCTATTGTCAGGGCAAGCGGGTGCTCAAATATGCGATCCATCTACAGGTGTACAAGTCGAAACAGGGGCGGATGTATCTCTACAAGTCGATGCGTGTGGTGTTTGCGAATCGGAAAGCGGATGCCCATGAGAAGTTTGAGGTGGTGTGTGAGGGCCCAAATGAGCCCATGTTTGTACCTTTTGTGTAAATAGTTTCTTTAAGAATAAAAAAAAAAAAATTCGTGTATCCTGGTTGGTTACAAAAAAATAAAGAGTTGTTGGTCTGAGCTTTTTTTTTTTCTTTTTTTCTTCCATTGTTTATTTGTATAAAATATGATTTTTTGATTTCTCCATTCCATAAATATCTGGTAACCAATAATATCATTTTCTATGGGTGTGTCCAGTTTTGCTGGAGTACCATGCCGAAAGATATTGACGGCTGATAAAAAAAAAAAAAAAAGAAAAGAAAAGGGAATTGTTTATAAGTGTCTTTTGGATAATACTTCTTTTCTTACCATTCTTTTTCTCAAGTCATTCTCGCCATATAATCCCTGTAGGGTTTACCTTCTTGCCAGATATTCTTCGTTTTGATGTCTTGCTGTTTTGAAGACTTCGATGAACGTACGGCCAATATGGATGTCTTGATGGGTGTCGTAAAGAGAGCGTGTAGGAAAAGAGAAGATGTGAAGGTGGTTGTCATATCGGCGACAATGGGTGCTGGTAGCTTCAGATGTTATTTTAATTATGCTCCGCTGTTGATAAGGTCTCGTTGCTTTTGTATAAAAATAAATAAATATCATTTGTGTTTTATTTTATGAAAAGTAAATCGAGGATGCCGCTCACCTTATTGATATATCCTATGCCGAAAGTGTGGTCCGTGGAACAGAGCGACAGGGTCAAGGCCGTTCAAAAAGTGTTAGAGCATGGTGACCACCTGATGCCACCCAACACCTATAACGGGTATATTTTTTTATTATTATTAATTGTAAATCGCATAGAGCGGAAGTTCCAACTGGTGCAGCGGGCTCTATTTGAACTATGGGGCTCTCCAGCTGGTGGATGATCACAGACGCCAATTAAGATCCATGATACAGAATCATGTCTTGTCATTGGTGTCCTTTCACTGGAAGTCTGTTCCATACCCTTCATGTATCCGAGAGACGATCACTACTGGCTTCTTCATGCAGGTGATCCACTATGAGACCCGTTCCAGCTATTGCACTCCCCAAGAACTTCAAGAGGCCAAGATCCACTCATCCTCTTGCTCGAATAACCAGCGCGTCTTTGTTCTTTACCATGATCTCACCCACACCTTTCAAAACTTCGATCGTATTTAAGTAGCGACCAAAGCATAGTAGCTGTTGTCATTGGCGCCTGGTTATTTTAACCGCCCTGGCTTTCTTGACAGTTTAAGTCACAGATTCCTTCGACACATCCGAGAGTCTAATCGACCTTAAATTTACCTCCCTTATTTTTGTTTTTTTTTTGAATTTCTTGTTTTTATAAGCTAGAGCCCTTACATTAAGGGATTAAAAGAATTAACTTCAGGGTGATTTCTCCTCTTTTTTTTTTGTTTTTCCTTCAAATGAATGTGTTTTATCAAAGTGATTATATAAAATGATCCAACACCTATTTCTTTTTTCTTTTTTGTTAATGAAAAACACAATCTATTATGATTCCAGAAACAGATAAACCTAATTTTAATAACAATAATAATACAGTACGGCTTGGCTTGGTGAAATCTTGTTTTTTTTTTATGCATTATTTTCCCAATCACGAT
>MU622505.1:0-34230 GCA_025399235.1 Backusella circina FSU 941
GCTGATCTTTATTTGCTGTCGATAGTCTTCTTCTGCTTTACAGTCCTCGCAGAACCACTTTCCAGTAGGGGGCTTAACTAAACCAACGCAAGCATAGTGGAACCACTCTCTTTCACACTATAAAAGATAAAAACCTGTTACTACTCATATCCAATTTCAATACACCAATTTGTATATATTACATTTTCACCATCGCAAGCAATCATATCACCAAATGAAACCTGACTACAATAGCAATAAGTAGGTTCATTGGGATCAATCTCAAGTTCACCTACAGCTGTATGTCCACTCAATGGATTAGGGCGAGATGAGTGATGAGTTCTATAAATATGATATATATATACATTAAAGATTTGATTAGACAATAAACTGACCAATAGTTTACCTCTTTCTGATAGAACCATCCATTGGTGATAATGTACGCTTCCTATGTCCTGTCGAATCAAGCCAAGAGGGTCCCTTTCTTACTCTTTGACTGATCCAGTCTGATTCATTCAATCCACTTTTAGCTACTTGTGAATCTAGACGCTCAATATGTCGGCTTACAAGTTCGTACATTCTTTTCGTTAATTCTATTTTCTGATCTTGTTTTTGTACTGCTGTTTTATAGTCCTTTTCTAATTGAAGTCGAGAAGCAACTAGATTGATATTAGGCGTTGAATTAGTGGTAGATCGGAATAGTTTTGTATATGAGCGTCTATGCTTTGTATATATTTCTCGATACTCTACAGTGATTATTTAGATAAAACTATTGTTCAGTGTGGGTTATTAAACATACTTTGGAACTCTTCATCCATGCTTCTTAGTTCATGCATGTTTTGATCAATTTCTGAGGGCAAGTTTTGTAAACCTATTTTTTATGACAAGTTAAAAACAAGCATGACAACAGTTGTACTTTATTGCTTACTTTCAACATAATCTTCAAAAATATCTGCCACAGAAGTACTCATTTTGTTGTGTTTTTTTTTATTTTTCTTTTGTTTATGATTGCAAGGAAAAAGAAAGAAAAAAAAAGAAAAAAAGTGACTTTGCTGCTTTTTCAAGTTGGGAGCTTCAATTTAAAGTTTCCATATAAAGGAATTGCATCATCTAAATCATTGTAGTGGATTCTCTATTGAAAAACAAAAAACAATGATAAAATGATTCATTATAAACACTTTTTGGTTAAAGAGAGTAATTTCAGTCATTGCAATAAGAATACTTTATTCAGTAGTTTTGTGTCCAGTTCTATATACTTGCTCCGATTCGTATTCGCTCTCAATTTGTGCACTTTTTATGAAAAAAATTGGCAGCCAAAAGAAATGCCCGAATCTATTGTCGTAAAGTGTACAAATTAAGTGTGGAACGGCTGTAAAGGGTATTCACATTACTTTTTATACAATGAAACCGACTATTTGTAACCACAGGCAGTCCTTAGATCTTCGTTTCATTTTGACCAATCAGAACCATACATTTATCATCTGCCAAATACCCCTTTTGATCAGCTCATGCTTCATTAATCAAATAATAGATTATTATAAACCAATCTTGCGAATATATATATATATCTAATATTCAATCCCTTTATGGCAGATTTAAACATTAAACTTATGGTTTTTAGAGGTTCCACTTAAAATAGTGGCACACAAAAGTCGTGTCATACTTGATTTTACACAATATGCATATATTTTATTAATTTACAGCTGGAATTTTTTTTCCCGATTTCACAGTACACCATTTCATTTTATCGAAAATAAATATTATGCCCCACATATTGAAGAAATATTAATTACCTATCTTCCATTGAATAATGCTGTATTACATGAACTTTCACAGCAATCGAATGGCGGAAAAATATATTAGAATCAATGTTGGTGTTTCTAAAGCCTAATGTTCTACAGCTAGTAGAAAATTTAAAGAGTATATAGTAGATCTCCTCTAATTTGCCGTTGAAAATGAAGGGGATCGCACTAAAAAGGAAACCAAGTCTATAAAAGGATAATAGTGACAGATATCACCGCTAACAAAAATGCCTCTCGTCTGATTCGCTTTAAAAGATCAGTACAGCCAAACGTTGGAATACTTTTGGTAGCCTTTTTCTACTTGTTTTTTCCTTTTTTTGATATATTTAAAGTGACAATCTACCAATGAAATACAAGAATATTGGCTGGATAATGGATGTGGGATAGCAAAATTCCCTTAATAGACTATTCCAATTACGAAGTTTTCCTGTCCATCATTCATTTACAATGATATAGCATTACGAAAAAATATATCGATTCGGGTCTGTCTCCAACGTGAATAACTGTTTAAATTAAAGTTACTCAAATAAATATAATTTGTCACTATAATTTAATCTTTGAAAGACTGAATAAATTTGTTGAAAGCGGGAAGTTTTATACCAGACTATCTCATGCGTTTTTGATAATGTTGTCACCCATTGTTGTATAGCAGTGAAAAAACTTGTGTATAATCCAGTTCAGAAGAATTAAAGTCAAGTTAATTTTTGAAACGCTTATAAAACAGTAAACAAGACGTAAAGTAAACAAAGTCAAGTAATGTTTTTATAGCATGAGTGTATGATTCAAGAAAAAGTAATAGCATATCAAAAAACTAGAGAAAAGTAAACAGCGATAGATATATATATATATATACATGAAAGAACATCTTGGAAATCTGCTCTTTTTTCTTTCATTTAAATAGAATCGAAATATGATAATCTAAACTTAATAGAGTTTAACGTAAGTTAACTTTTTCTTTTAAATTAAAAAAGCTTTCAGTATAAAGCTCACAAAAATATTTGAATAAAACACTCATTGTCATACCTTTGTTTAACCTGTAAATCTGATCTTAAACTATACTACTATAGTTTGGGAAAAGAAAAAGTCATCCAATTCTTCAAAAAACTGAATGCTTAAACTATTTTCACCGCGGGGTTATAGTGTAATTACTATATTCATGCCATTGTGATCAGTTTTATTCGCCATAGTCGTACAAATTGTAAAAATGTTTATTTTTCATTACACTTTGGATCCTACAAGTACCACACTTGAATACCACATGCGTTTTATTCCAAGTATTTCAGTTCAATCGTTACCTGTGGAGTAAATCTTAGACTTCATTTTGTACTTGGGTAAAGCGGAATATATTTCGACATGTAATACCACGGCATGAAAAGATTTTGATTGAATAAGAAAAAAAAATGTCAAAAATAAGTGAAAAAAAAAAGTAGAGAAAAAAAAACATATATAAAGGACAATTCTCTATGATTCGTTTCCACATTATCACAAGCCTATTCATTCAATGAAACTTTTTGGTACTCTAAAGGCATCTTTTGTCTTCCTTATTGGATGCATAGTGTTTGCTATGGCAGACACTGTCCCTACTACCCAGGTTAAACTCCAGTCCTACACTTATTCTGGAGGTGTATTGTCTGGTACAATCTATGTAAGAGAATGATTGCCCAAGTCTATTTCGTTTTTTTCTCTTCCAAACTCATATATTATTTTGATAGGTTCAAAATATAGACTACACTAAGGTTGTCACTGTTATCTATTCTGATGGTTCTGGTAACTGGAATAACAACGGCAATACTATCTCCGCTTCCTACTCTTCCTCCATTTCTGGAACAAACTATGAATACTGGACATTCTCAGCATCAGTTAGTAGCATCCAGCAATTTTACATCTCAGTAAGTGTAAAACACAAAAAAAGTAGGAAATTTCAGTTATTTATGCATTAATCGATTCTTTCTTTTTTTTTTAGTATCTTGTAGATGGTACTACCTATTATGACAACAATGGTGGCTATGGCGCCAACTATGCTGGTAAGCTCAAATTCAAATTTTATTTTCATTTACTTAAAGATGAATAAATAGTCACTGCAACCACCACAACTGCTTCATCTACTACTAAAACCACTTCTGGTACAACAAAGACATCTACTACGTCAACAGCCACTGCTACTTCAACAGGCACATCCTCTTTTCCTTCTGGTAATTCTACCATCAGTACTTGGAGCCCCAGTCAACACAGTATCAGTCTTTACGCTATGCTTCGTAATATCAATCCTCCAGGAAGTGCTGCTGGATTCATTTCTGCCTCCTTGTCTACCTCTGGACCTGATTATTATTATTCCTGGACAAGAGTAAATAGTTAAAATTTAAAATACATCATGCTGTTTGAGTGCTCATTTTTTGATATTTAGGATTCTGCACTTGTTGCTCATGTCATTGTCAACGAATATAATACTACATATCAAGGAAACAGCACCCTTCTCGGTATTTTGAAGGATTATGTTACCTATTCTCTTAACGCTCAAACTACCTCTACTGTTTGTAACTGTCTTGGTGAGCCAAAATTCAACCCTGATGGTTCGAGCTTCACTGGTGCCTGGGGAAGGTAAACAAGATTCATGAAGAGAGACGAAAAGATATTAACCGTTTATTTAGACCTCAAAATGATGGTCCAGCTGAGCGTGCTGTCAGTTTTATTTATTTTGCAGATAGTTATCTCACTCAAACTAGCGACTCATCTTATGTTACTGGCACACTTGCACCTGGTAAGAGTCAATTTTTTTTATGATTTTTGCAAATTTCAGGAATCTTATTTTGTTTCATAAGCTATTTATAAGGATTTGGATTATGTTGTTAGCGTATGGAGTAACGGTTGTTTCGATCTTTGGTAAATTGTATTTACTTTTTTCCTTAATTGTAATACTAATATATGTTTGAATTTTTTTTTTAGGGAGGAAGTAAATGGTATCCATTTTTACACACTGATGTTTATGCGCAGAGGTCTCCTTGATGGAGCCAACTTTGCCTCACGAAACGGTGACTCTACTCGTGCTTCCACTTATACCTCTACCGCTGCTTCTATTAAGACCAAGATTGATGGCTTCTGGGTATCGAGTGGAAACTATGTTCAGGTCAGTCAAAGTGTTACAAGCGGTGTCAGCAAAGCTGGATATGACGCTTCTACCTTAATTGCTGCAAATCAAGCCAGTCGGGGTGATGGTAAGTTGTGTCTTTTTTTTTTTACCAAAAAATAAAAAAAAGAATCTCAATTAAACAAAATTGATGTTTAGGTTTCTATACACCTGGATCCGATAAGGTAACGCAATAGATAAAGTTAAAACCTCTATATGACTAACATAAAGATTACAGATGCTGGCTACAGCTGTTGCTATTGAATCCCAATTCTCAAGCTTGTACTCAATCAACACCAACAAGGCTTCTTATCTAGGAAATGCTATTGGCAGGTGAGTTCCTTTAACACTACATTTTCTTCTAAAATTCTGATAATATCATATTAATACCTTATTAAAAGATATCCCGAAGATACCTATAACGGCAATGGTAACTCTCAAGGCAACCCTTGGTTCTTGTAAGTAAATCATTCTCATAAATTATATAAATTGCATATCTTTAATTTTATTTTTATAAAAGGTGCACTAATGCATTTGGAGAGCTTTTCTATCGCGCCATCAGTGAATGGAACGCTGCTGGTAGCGTCACCGTAAACAGCGTCAATCTTGCCTTCTTCAAGAAATACGATTCTTCTACCTCCTCTGGTACAACGTATACAGTTGGAACAAGTGCTTACAATAATCTCGTTCAGAATGTTGCTCTTGCTGCTGATGCCTACTTCTCCACCGTCAAATATCATGCTCTTACTAATGGTTCCATGTCTGAACAATACGATCGTAGCTCTGGTATGGCTACAGGTGCAAGAGATCTTACATGGTCACACGCCGCTATGATTACTGCCTTGAAGGCAAAATCTGGAACACCAGTTTACTAAATATATTTATCCAAATAACGCTTATTTTGGCTCTAGCTTTTTTTTTCACTTAAATAGTAGTGACGGGGCTCAGAATGATCTAAACTGAATTAGTTAAAACTGTTCACGTTACAATTTTAAAATAAAAACAGATACTCAACTCCATTTTCTACAAATCTTTCTTTTTCTACAAATATTTTTTTTTCTTTTTTTTTTTTTTTGGAAAAAAAAAATATCCAGTTCCTTTTTATAAATATTTCATTAAGCAACCATGAGAGCATTATTTTTAGTTTCCACTATTCTTCCAATAAGTGTCTATGCAGATTATGCTCAAACCAGATATTACCAAAGTAAATATCGAAAAAAAAAGAGAAAACAAAGAATAATAGCAAAAAAAAAAAACTAATATGAAAAACCTGTTTTATTTAACGCCATCCAGACTGTGCCCCCATAGATAACACTATACTGTGCTCTGGTGGGATACAAGGAAATGGTCCAGATTCCTCTGGAAATATTTTTAAAATTGATTTAAGAAGTGTAGGATCATCAATCGAAACTAGCCAGTTGTCTGGTGTATGGACCACTTTGACTCCCGTCAATAACGGCAATAATAAAAATCCTGGATTGGAGACACGCCACAGCTCTGTTATTCAAAGCTTGAATGATGGTCTACGTATTCTGATCTCAGGAACCGGAGCCAACGGTGTAGATGGTAACCTCACGTTACCGACACCTTCATTGCAAAACGAAACCGTGGTATATCATACTCAAACCAACACCATAACGGTGATCCAAAATTCTAAAAATGTGTAAAATTGAAAAAAAATACCCCCAATTTATATATTTACACCACTAAACACCTTATTTTTGTTAGTTTGGATGCTAGTGGCGTTTATTTACCTATTAGTAAGCTTTTTTACTTCTATGGTGGCTCATTGTAAGTCTAACATGATTATTTTAAACATTTTGATTTGCTTTGGTTACTCATATTTTTTGCGTTTCTTTGAAAAAAAAAAAAACCATTTAGGAGCTCAAATTTGACGTAAGCAGATATTTTTTAATCTAGATGAGGAAAGAAACTTTACCTAAAATAAAAACAATAGTACTCCTGGATACCAAGTTATTACTAGATTAAATACAACCTTTGTAACTAGAAGAGAAAAAAACCTTAAAAAAGACGTTTTGATTCTAATTCTTCTATTTCCCTTTCTGTAAATAGCCCCTTTCATGGAGTGAAGTTTCCAACCCTTTGAATGCACCCAGTTTTGATAGCAATTACATTGTACGAGGACAAACTGCAACATTGGGACCTAAAAATCTAATCTATTTCTTGGGTGGCCGTTTTACAAATGGTGCTAATACAGTAACATCCACTGCTCCCTCGTTCCAGACACCTTATATTTTTGATCCTCAACAGAGTATTTGGACTCCACAAGTGACACTTGGTGGAGGTGCGGATATCCCAAGCAATCGCTACGGTCATTCAGCAACTTATTGTAATTAGCCTCTTTGTTAAACAAAAGATGATCTATAAATAGATTCAAGTTGTAAATATTAATATTATTTTCTTATTAGTGCCAAACTCTCATAGAATTTTCATCTTTGGTGGTGCTAGAGTGAGCAATGGCTTGAATGGTATATATCAAGTGAAGCATAAGCATCTTCGAACTGACACATAAAAAAAAAACAATTTGATTTTAGATGATGCAAATTTTGCATTTATTTTGGATCTTGATTCAAATGCTTATACCAAAGTTAATTTATCTACCAGTCCATCGGGTATGAATTCACGCTACGGACATTCTGGTAAAGTGACTTCTTTAAATAAAAGTGGTGTAGTTAACTGACGTATTTTTTTTTTCAAAAGCGGTTCTGATGAACAACAGTCTATTCATCATGTTTGGTAAATCACAGGCTCAACTTACCAATGAAATTGATATGATTGATGTATCCAACTCTGACCCTACCGCCATTAAATGGTCATCAGTTTATCCACCTGTTGAGAAAACCGCGGAAGGAAATGGAGGAAAGACAAGTGCTGGCACAATTGCTGGTGCAACCGTCGGATCCATTGTTGGGGTAAGTACTACAGAATAAATTGATGATTATCATAGAGTTCTTAATATGAAGTTATCCTGTACTAGGTTGGTATCATCGCAGGGGCTATATTCTTTTTCTTGAGAAAGAAGAAGGCAAATCATGAAAATAAAGAGAGGAAATTCGATGATTATAGCAATATTGATTACAGTCACCAGGCTACCTACGAAACTTCTCCAAGACCAATGAGATATACAGCAGAAATGCCTGACATGAATGAGCACGAAAGTGCTCTTCCAGTTTATTATGACAGTAAACCCGAAGAAGACATTAATGCTTATAACCAAGAGAATTTCCTAAATCCACAGCATCATCCTGACGATGCAGCTACTAGTTCTTCAAATATAAAACCAGATGAAGCTTATAATGGAAATGGTGCAAACCAATTCCAAAAACCCAATCGTTATGAACTATAGAGAACCTTAATAATAAAATAATACTTTGTGTAATTGAAAAAAAATAAGTATTTAAATCATTTTTTATGCCATAGCTTGACAGTTGTGCTCAAATTAGAGCCTTTTTTTTTTAACTTTCTGGCGTGTTTATTTTTCTGATGAGTATTTTTTTTTTTTCACTTGTAGGCCTCTCATCACCTCTTTTTCTCTTATGTGTTCCAAATACAATTTATTTACTTTCTATAAAAACCATGTCTCCTTCCGCCACAGTAATTTAAAATTAATAAACTTGCTAAGCTCTGGCATGTTCTTTTCTGAGACAGGTTTGTGTATTTGAGTATACTTTTTCTAACTCACTTGACCTTTTCTTTTTTTAGAATTGCTTTACTTTATTTTTTCACCTCCTCTTTTTTAGCCAAAGATTTAAGCTAAAAATAAAACAGGAGCTGTTGTACATAGTTAAACTTGTCCAGTTTTACAATAGAACGATTTATTCTTGCTACAACCACTCCAAGAAGTGTTTTTGGTTCAGCAATTAGAGCGTGATAAGCTATAATTATTATGCGTGGAAGGTATACTCATATTCATTTTACTATTTTTAATCATATTAACTAGTATGTAAAAAAAGGGGGAGACTCATTATGTTTTATGAGATTAACTTTGTATCCCCTAAATTTTAACAAATATGATACTCATATCAAAACTGAACCTAAAGACGCGGAGATGCAATTGCTGATAGTGTTTTCGTAATTTCATTTTTTTTTTCATTTATCAGTAAAAGACAAACAGATATTTTGTTTACGAGTTCATTACCAGCGAATCTTCTACATAACTGTAATTGTTTTTGAATCGCGACCATTTTACGATTTTCTTAAGAAACACACTATGCTACATTTAAAATAAAATCGACTTGAATTTCCATATAAAATAACTTCCACAACTCTCTTTTTGGGACTCCTGACACAAACCCTTTGCCATTATTGGGCTTTATAAAGTTTTGCAATAGATATCTGATTTTTGGATAATTATCATGAGTGCTTTTGGTTCACAAAACTTTATAACAATGATTACGTGGTTTTTTTTTCTTATTCTAATAATAATAAAATAAAAGTGTCATTAGTGATCGTGAGTAAAAAAAATACATATAACAATTCATTTTTCACCGCTTCAATGCGTTAGCGTTTTTTTTTTTTTTAAACAAATTTTTTAAGCTCTGATAAATATATATAATGATAATGGAATTGATCAAGTTTTCTTTTTTAGTCGCTTCGTAATCCTTTTCTAATGGGAAGAACCGAGTCCTAAATAGATGAATATGAGAAATATATTCTTTTTTTTTTTTTTTATCCATACGTTTTTTTTTACTTACCACAATCACTGCATCAACACCAAAACTCTTTTGAGCCACAGCATTTTCCACCTCATTATTGAGCACACCATAAGTAAACAAAAGCAACCCCGTTTCCTTGATAATTTGAGTTAGACGAGGGGCCTCCAATATAGGTTCACTCGCAGCAACAATGCCCAACAAGTTGGCCTGTTTTGCAAATCGAACAGCCCCCTGAAGCGAATTGCATCTGATATCTGCCATTGGGAAGGTACCAGCATCGGTCAAGAAGAAGACGGGGTAATTGGGTTGCTTCAAGTTCAAAGCCAAACATATCTCAGGATGAAACGACGAAAAAATAATATGACGGTCTTCGCTCGCATTGTCATAGATGCATTCCAAGATGGTATCTACGTAGATGTTGAGTTCCTGGAACTGTGCCAAATCATCTTGTTCCGCTTCGTCAACCATGGGATATTTAACTTCGATATTGAAACCGGCGGTCTTGGGTACCCGCCTCAATGTCTCGGCTAGTGTGGTGAAGGGACCTTGGATAGTCTCTGGTCCATTTCCTTTCATCTTGCCGGCTTTTGCGGATTTCGTAAGGTCGAATGGGTTTCCAAGATCAAAACGAGGACTGCTTGCGCTGAATGAGCGTGATCGACCGCCAATTGCGGTTGCGAATGGTGTCACCGATACGTCCTGTCGATCGAATATATTGGCATGGTCTGTGATAGATTTAATCTCGCCATGGATGCCGTTACTGACACCAGTATGGTATTCTTTGATATGCCCAGATCGCCTCAAATTCAAGAATTGTTCACAGGTGATGGCGTTTAACGGGATATCATAGCCTGTTTCTGTGACGGTCCAATCATGATAAACAACAGGTACCAAGTCTTTTGTCAGTTGTACATCTAGAGATAAAGGTGGATGAGTTATCTCAATCATAAATTTATGCAATCCTCTTCATACTAACCAAATTCAATATACTCTGCTCCTAATGAAGCGGCTGTAATAAAAGATAGAACAGTATTTTCGCCCACCTGAAGCTTGGAGCCTCTTTTATTCATACCCGAACCACGATGACCAATCACCTGTGTATCTACCGACTTGTAATATGTATATCGATCCCCAATACGCATTTTATCATGTTTGAAAGGTGTAATGACAAAAAATTCGAACCCCAATGTACCAGCACATTCTAACGTATCGGCCTGAACAAGAGGGACAATATATTGTCCTCGAAGTGAGATTTTATCTGTACATGCCTTGAATCCCTTCGGTTTTGAGAAAATTGAATCGCCTGTAAGCAAAGATGTACCTCTTGCAAGTACTTGACTTGAGCGTGAAGAACCAAATGTCTCTATAATATCGAATCTAAGCACAACTTCATCTGGGTTTTGGGTAAAAATGACAATGGGGTCTGGATGAAAGTTCTCCCCTAAATCCGTCGGCAAATCAATGATGGGGAATTTTCCAGAGGCATTGGTGGCAGTCACAGAGAGTGAAAGTCGTTTATCTTCGGGTTGGAATTGTTTTGAAAACTCGATAAAATGATGACAGAGAATGTTTCTGACATCATTAGAACCTAGTGTAATAAGGATCATGGTCTGGTCCGTGAGATAAGTATGACCGTAAAGACGACTGGCTCGTGATAACGACTTTTTGCCCGATGATTTTACAGACTCTCCATTAGGATCAAGTGTTCTATGAAAGTGCTTTTTAGGATCAGTAGGAAGGGTCGTTCTACCAATGTCAAGATAACCTCGGAAGATAGCATGCTCAGATGCCGTCCACATGCTGTAGTCCACGGTATCCCTTGAAGCACCTGCATCCAACAAAATTTGAACGACATCATCGAAACCTTCTATGGCAGCAATCATAAGTGGGGTCCATCCGTTTATTCTCTCAGGCAAGTTAATATCCACTTGACCATCGTATATCAAAACTTTGATTCCTTCAATAAAGCGACTGCGAATAGCAAATAAGAGCGGTGTATCACCATCTTCATCGGAAAGATTGACCGAAGCACCCTTCCTTATGAGTAGCTTTAATAATTCAATATTACTGAGCTTGCATGCCAAGGCGATTGAGGATGGATGGTGCATTGAACGAGCATAATCAGGTAATGTTTCTTGAGTCGACGTTGTATCAATTGAGGACAATGATGGTGATTTTGGACTAGAGGATAAAAGGATGTCGATATTGTCAATCTCTCCCGTTTCTATTATTTCCTTGACTGCTTTAGTACTTCCATGTATAATACCAAAAAACAATGGTGTAAATCCTTCATGGTCTTGCCAAACCGGGTCTGCAAATCCAGCACCTGTCTGATAATAACGACTCTGTATGCCATGCTGCAGTAAACATTTTACTATATTGGATTGATCCGACTCAGCTGCATAGTGTAGCGGGTGTCGGCCCAAGAAATCAGTCTGTGTGGCAATGCTAGGATCCAGCTCCAGCAGTGTTGATACTACTTGTAGTGATACATTCTTTTTTAGACACATTCTGTGTAATATATTTCTCTCATTGATATCCTTTTTAGTCAATGAAAGACCGAGGCTTGTCACCATATATTGTAAGCATTTGACGGACCCATGCTCAGCCGCAAGCTCTAAAATAGTGCCATCGGTCTAAAGAAAGTACGTGTATTGGTTGATGTCAAAAGAAAAAAAATTAAAAAAAATTAATTTGTAAATGCATACGCCTACATACCCTTGTGCCACCCTTCAGTAAGTTCATTAGTTCATTTTTATCATCTTTTTGTATAGCAGACAAAATATCACTGTTGCTATTTGTATATCGGGTCAATTTGAGAGGGGCCTCGACGTTTTTTAGTTTATCAAGATTTATTATCCATTTATTGACATTCTCCAATCCTTGCTGGAGCTGAGACGGAGACGCGAATGGAAGTACTGCAACCTAAAAAAATAGATGATTGGTTCAAAATGTATTCAGAAAATAGAACAAATCAAAATAAACCTTTGTCTCCCAATACACCGACTGGGTTTCGATCTGAAGCTTCTTATCCAATCTATTATGAACAAATCATTTAGTAAACACTTTTTTTTCTTTTTTTTAAAAAAAACAAACAAACTACAATTAGGTTTACTTTTTTAATATTTTTTTGAAGCCTTTTGAGTTCATGTCAGAGAAGGACAAAAGCTTATTCATTTGAGCTCTCGTCTCTCGTAAAGCCAAGGCGAGTTCCTCTACATCGTCGCTATTTTCTGTATCATACTTTTCTGACAAGATCCACAAACGACGGTCGATCAATGTGCTCTTGTAGACATAAAAAGTGTTTACTTTCTCAAGTTCTCGATCCAGCTGAAAGATAATGGCTAATAAAAAAAAGGATAGATGCACAGATGCATATAAAAACTCGGATTAACTATCTTTATTATACACCCCTTGTTTTTGTTTAGTGATGTTAGATTTTTTCATTTTACATGTAATAGCGTCTTCCGTAGAATTTTTGATCATCCCTTTTAGAGTTTTATATGATATATAATTTTTTGCCCATTCTGGAATCTGGCTATTTACTAAAGTCTTTCCAAATTTCATGCTGATTTTTCCCTTCCAATAAAAAAAAAGAGAGTGAGGGAGGGGGAGAAGCAGTAAAACGAAGAAAGAGAGAAAAAAAGAAGGGTATGATTAAATGCGTTTAGAAAAAAACATAAAATTTCCAACTTGGTAAAAAAAGGGGGAGTTTCACGTGAATTACCGTTTGTACCCCCACTCCCCCCACACAATAGGGCTTTGTCAATAAGCCAGTTGTTATACATGACTAAAGACAGGACGCTAAACCATATTCTTATTTATATTCTACCTTACCATTACGTTTTTTCCTTTCTTTTTCTTGTCTTATGCCATGTCACGTTATTCAACCTAATTTTGCATTTGTTTATCATTTGTTTGTAAATACACCATCAATCAAAATGAGCATTATACTTCAACAGCATACCTCTTTTATATTATTGAAATACTAAAAAAAAAAAAATGAAGAAAAACATGGATATCTAAAAACTACTTTTGGATGTTATCGAATAATAAATTTTAATAATATCCTTTTCTACCATAAGAAAATAAATTTAAAATTAACTCTTGCAGATTTAAGAGTGAATGACCTTTTGGATCGAAGAAAGGCTTAGGATTCCTCCTTTTCTCTATTCACTGGAATAGTCTATTATTCAAATTGAATATAGTCGCATGAATCTAGTAATATTGGACTCTACCTCTATGTCCAAATATATAAGTAAACAGGATTAATTAAATAAATAAAAAATTCTATTCCATATCTAATTTATGCAATACACTATTCTTTATATACATGATAATAGTAAAGATAATAGGATTTTGATTATTTGTTATTCTAGGTTTTATTTTTGGTGTTTTCTACATAGTCGTTGATTGATATAGCAAGATAGATTTAAAACAACTCTATTACTATCAGTAGATCTCTAGTAATGTATTTTAAATGAGTATCATCTTCTCTATATTCATACTATGGCACTTCAAGGTAATGGTATTTATATTCAAAGCACTTCCTGGTTTGGAATACGATAAATAAACTTTTTTTTTTTACCTCTACTTTTAACAAAAGACGTCATACGTGTTTAATAGGCAGTAAGAGAGATAAAAGAGAGATAATAATATAGTAAAAACAATGAAAAGGAATATTCAGGAGGCAAAATAACTGTATTTTTTTTTATTGTTTGAAGGAGCTCAGTGCTGTGACATTATGCATTAAGATTTCCTCCATACTATTTTATTTCTTTATCTTTATCTTTTTTTTTTTTTTTTAAAAAAAAAAAAAAAATCTCTTATATTTAAATTAATTAAAAAAAAAAAAAAAATAGGAGAGCTACTGTTTATCAAGGTTTTCCAATTAAAATGGACGGCAGATCGTAGATGAGAAAAAAAACAGGCAGAGAGAGCATGATAAGTGAGTTAAAAAAAGACAGGAGGTATTATCAATTCAACTCACACATAAAAAAAAAAAGAGAAACTCTATATATTTATAATTTTATGCAAGTTGTGTTTATTTTCTTTGTTTTCACTTTCATTCTTCTTTTTTCTTGTATAAACACATGAGCCAAGAATATTATAAGAACCTTTCCCTTCCACCTATTCCTCACAAACACAGGGAAAATATCTCAAAACCTCGAAATACACAGACAGATTACGAGGCAGAAATACGAACATATATTACTCTATTGGATAACGACGAATTACAGCACAAATTAAAAAATACTTTTGATAAACTCATTATGTCTTGGTCAGCAAAGCACGATTCCTTAATAGACACATTGATTGGGTTGGAGCAATCAAATAAAACTCTAAAACATCGTCTTTCCTCGCAAACCGCACAATGCAAAAAGTCACAAAAAGATGCTGCTGGTTACAAAGCACGATATGAGCAACTTATGTTTCAGCGAAGGAGCAGCAACTCTAGCCAAATCGATTACAATAGGAGAAAGACGAGTCTCATCTCCAGTAACGTAAGCTGTCTATCTGGAACAAGCTACACAACTGCAACAAACTCTTCTGCTTCTATTCGATCTTCCTCTTCATCCTATACCCAACTATCTCAGTTAACCGATATGGTCGATTATACTGCAGGATCCTCATTATCATCATCAGCTGCTGCATCCACTATTTTCCAAGACGATCAAGAAATAAGTGATAGTTTCTCTATTGACTTTCTTTCGGTCCTATCGGATCAAGATTCCCAAACTTTGCCACTCGAACCACCGCCTCCTAAGATTGATGTTAATGCTACTCCTACTCCTCCTGCTTCTCCTTATAATGTTAAAAATCAACACCGAGATACAGATACCATTAAAAATGAACATCACCCAAGCGATCCCTACGCTTCCTTTATCTTTGATGAACATACTTGTGCGCCATGCGAAGATGATGCTACTATCCTCAAGTTTGGCTGTGGAGATGGCTTTTGGAATACTATTGCTAAATCCAAGAACAATAAGAAAGAAGTAGAAGAACTAATAAGGTATTGTACAAAAAAAAAACCTCTTTGCCCGCCCCCTTCTCCTATGTTTTCAATACCTCTTTTTTTTTCTAATTTTTATTATAGTAAATTTTTACAGCGTGGAGGGAATCCAAATGTAGCCAAAAATTCAGAAACTGTCAAGAACGTAAAAGAAGGCTATGGTCTCATCCATGCAGTAGTTGCAGTTAAAAACACAGCCGCTCTACAAAAAATACTAGATGCAGGAGCGAAACCTAATGTACTTCCATTAACGAACGTACTGGAAGATAGGATACATCCTCTTGTGCTCGCCGCCAAGCTAAGTTATATGTCTGGAGTCAAAATGCTTATTGAGCGTGGTGGAGCACACGTCCTGGAAAGCAGGGGTCCTTTGGGCGAAAGTGTGCTTCATGCCGCTGTCCAGAGCGATTCAGATGAGATGGTGGCCTATCTACTAAGAATTTCTCAAAGAAAATTATTGGAAATAACAGATAATGCAGGTTTGTTGTGTTTTCTCACGCATTTATAAACGTTCTTTTTTTTTTTTTGCTCACATGCGTTCTTCTAAAGGTGCGACCCCACTTCATTATGCCTCTATTTCTGGAAGAACTCGGTTAATTGAACTCTTTATCAAAGGATGGGATGCACAATGCGATCCCCGCGATAGTAAAGGCGAAACACCACTACATTATGCTGTCCGTCACCGAAAATCCAAGGTGATTATGAAGTTGGTGGGTGATTTGGGTGCTGATCCCAATCCGTACGTATTCAAGCAAGTGCCAACACCGCTTGAGCTTGCCAAATCCGGAGGTCTTAAAACCATTTCAGAGTATCTTAAACAAAAGGGAGGCAAGACATCTAAAGAGATTGAAAAGTCAAGCAAGACAACAAGCAGCAGTGCAGGCAGCATGATGAGTGGTGGAAGTAATAGCAGTGGCAGTAGTGGCAGCGGAAGCAGCCATGAAAGTTCAACTGGCCAATCTACCACACTTGGTGTAAGACACTATTTACATACAAAAACGTCTCAGATCTTGAGGGGATCATTTTGATTCCACCGCTCAATAATTTAGTAAGACCACAAATAAAAAAAATCCCCCCCCCCGTCTCTCGCCATCACCTTTTCCAAAATTTCTATATCCTACTGATCCAATATATATATATACATACTTTATATATATATTTATATGTTTCCTACTTTATTATCGTTTTATCCTTATTTTACCACAATTTTATATTTATATATTTTTTTTTATTTTTGTTTTTTATTTATCGTCTGGGACCCTGAAGAATATCCTTAAGATTACCCTCAGCATCAGAGGCCATACGCTCCCAGTATTTTTGTGATTTTTCCAGCTGTTTGATACTTTCATCAGCAGTGGAAATGGCATCCACATATTGTTTCTTCATATCTGATAAGGGACTTTGAATAAACCTATTATATACATATACATATACATATATATATATATATATACGAAATGTTAAACCATGCCATCATCATCATGTTCCTTTTTTTTTTTTTTACATTTTTCCAATGGGCTTATAAGTCTTTGTATCATCATCTAATCCATCCAATTCGCGTCTTGTTAATTCAGCCATTTTACGCTCACGTTGTTTGCCTTGAATTTGTCCTTTGACAGTGGCCACTTGTTGTTGGCTATGAATAAATTTAGCTTGCAAGTCAACAAAGACCTTGAAAGCAATATTCATTTTAAGCAAAGCATATTCTAAGCAATTTCTTTCTTTTTTTTTTTTACCTTTCTAATAGTTTCGTCGGATAGTGCACTCATTATTATAAAAAAAAAGGTTTCAATCAAAAAAAGATGGGATTATGATTCATCTCGTGTTTTTTTTTTCTTTTGACTTTTTGATCGGTATTTAAAATCGTAGTTGACATTTTGTTATATTGAGGTGCCTTTTTTTTTTAATCAAATATTATGTATTTATGTATAAAATCTTTTACAAAAAAAAAAAAAAAAGGTTTGGAAAATATAAAGGAACACAAAGAGAGAGAGAGAGAGAGAGACAATGGGAAAAAAAAAGACAATTCTTTTTTTTTTTTTTTTTTTCTTCTAATGATAATTTTTGTTGTTGTTACCAGCAGGTGCACCAGCAGTTGCTAAACGTTCATTTTGATCAACAAGATTTGCGACCTTTTCAGAGTATTGAAGAGCCAAGCTTTGAAGTTTTGAGTGTTCGACCTGATGAAGGACGATACATTGAGAGACCTGATCCAGTGATGCTGACAACTCCTCGCTAAAGATCATTTTGGAAACAACGGCAGAGACAGAGGTGATGGGTAAATCAAACATGCCAGAGAGTTGGTCCATGCCCAATGTGGTGTAGTAGGAGGCGTAGGTGAAGAGATAAGTGCGGAGACCCTCTTCCTGGATCTTGCGCACAAGCATATCCTTGATCATCTGTGTCTCTGTCATCAAATCCCATACCTTGATGGCCAAGATAAAGTCCTTGGCCTTCTCCCACTCACCTGATGCCAATGCCTTGGCGGCGCTCATGATGTGATCTCTGGTGTTTTCGGGAGGTCCACAGAAGGCCTGGCGTTCATTGTAATCGAGCAATCTGCGGAAGGGGCGAGAGATGAACTTTTTATTGTTGGTACCAGCCTGGGCCTGAGCGGGAATCTCCAAAAGCATGGAGCTGGTCAAGAAGATACACTCTAAAAGCTCGAGGTTGATGTGCATGTGGAAAGGCAATTGGCGCTGACGTTCGAGGGCCTCAAGGGCCTCATTGTTGGGCTGGCCAAAGCGAGCCTGCTGAACACCTTGGGCAAGCAATTCCTTGACACGACCGGTGCCTTGGATCTCGGAGAGGGCGGCATGTGATTCCTTGATCAAACCATCGCGGAAAGCACAGATACCAATCTGAACCATGGCACGATTGTACAAGATTTGTGTGCCAACATCAGCCTGGTGAATAGAATCTTGGACGTGGGACATCAACAAGAGGTCACGGGCGATATGGAACTGCTTGTGAAGAGCATGGTAGTAGATTTGGCAGAGCATAGCACGGGTACGGAAAACAGTAGAACTTTCCTTGTAGAGGTAGGTACAGAACTGAGTGATCAATTCACTGGGCTCATCAGCAGTGGTGATCTTGGAGCCAACATACTCAGGGAGGATCTTGTTGGAGGAGATCTCGAGTGAGCGAATGACTTGTTCAGGCTTATAATAGACGTGATCCAATCTGCGGGCGATAATTCTAGGGATAAAGGTGGTCATATCATAAGTCTCGAGATAGAACTGAGCACGGATCAACATGGCATAGGTAGCAGCCTCATCACGGAGACGGTCAATGTACTCTGTGGCATGAGGGTCGAGGTTCTGAAGTGACTTGTTGAACTCATCATCCAAACGCTCTACGAAACTAATGATGGAACCACGAAGCTTAACCACCTCACCCTCCTTTGGTACAATATCCTTATCTTCATTATCGATATCCTCAGCATCTTCGGCGACAACAAATGATTTGTTGGTTTCAAGTATTTCAAGAAGCTCGTTGAATTCCTTTGCAGCTGATTTCCAAATAGCAATATCCATGTGGCTGGATAAATTTACTTTGATATCAAAGCGAGACGCAATAAGCACCAACAAAACTGAGATCTTTTGATAGGGTGATTTGGCATTTTCCAACAAGTTCTCCAAAATGGTGATTTGCTCAGCACGGTCAGTGTTCTATGTATTTTTTAAAAGATGATAGTTAGTTAATCGTTCAATTGGACCGAGATGATATATATTTATTTCTTTTTATTATCATCATAATAAAAACCGCCATTTCTTCTATTACCTTTTTACCACGACTTTCCAAAACCTCTCTCAAACGAGTCAACAAATTGGCAGGACTAACTGGAGCAACAGTTTTTCCACCCTTACCAACAGATGTGAAACCATCATCCACACCAGCAGCGGCACCAGCAGCAGGACTTTGATCACTCTTGGTAATAGATTTCTTTTTAGGCTCTTCAATGGGTGTTGCTACTTCATCTTCCTTCATGAACTCTTCAGGATCCTAAAAGAAAGAAAAAAAAAAAAAAAGATTAATCTCACGACAAAAAAAAAGGGGTGGGGGGAAACGATGATGTAATATTTCTTTTTAGAGAATGTACCTTTCTATAAGCAACAATAGAATCATCGTATTGCTTTGTAAGTTTCTTTAACTTTTGCTTCAAGTTGTTCATGGCCTTGGTATTACCACCTTTCTTCTTTCCACCCTTCTCCTTTGAAAGACTTTCGTTCAAATGATCTTCAAGTTCCACCATGGTCTTGATGTAAAACTTTGGTAAAGGAATCTTATCGAAACCAGTGGTTGCTCTTGAAATGGTAACTGTCAACTTGTCGAATTCTAAATATATATATATCAACAGTTAAAACAAACTATCAAACTTTTTTTTTTCTTGTTTTTTTTACCAGTAGCAATCAAATTCCAATCGTTGTTCTTTTGGCCATTTTCAATAGCCTTTACAGCAGTTTCCATCTCTTCCACTCGCTTATCTTTTTGTGACTTGGCTTGGCGCTTACGGCTAGACTCGTCATCCGAATCATCAGAGTCACTTCCGCCCTTTAAGAAACGAGATTTTTTGGGCTGATCAGCTTGTTGCTGTTCATCTTCACTGTGATAACTTTCCTCATCAGAAGAGCTAAAGTCGTCTTCGGATTGGGAATAGAGGGATTCGTTGTCAGAAGACTCGGAATCACTTTCAGTGTCTGAAGTGGAACGGAAAAAACGAGACATTGTTGGGACTCGCGTATACGAAAAAAGGGCTACTTAAAAGGGGGGGCGGCTCAGTGATTTTCAATTGACAAAATAAAAAAAAATGTCGAAAAAAAAATCACAAAAAAGTTTTCAATGCAAGTCACAAGGTCCTCTTTTTTTTTTTTGTCGGGCTGTTTGAGCCAGATATATTTACTTTTTGACTATATCATGAGCAGTTCACAATTGTTAAAAGGGTAAAAATCCCTGAGAGTATAAATGTAGACTCTTTTTACTATTACAACTATAATAATTTTTGAACATGGTAACCTAGCAACATGTTATTAATTTTGTACTTTGTCACCGTGGCTGTTGCTAGGCAACGAAAGACCAATGAAAATAATTCTACAAACTCAGTGTTTTAAATCAAAGAGTTTCTCTACTGCTTTACATAAAAAAAAGACGATAGTTATATATATTTGAGAATTTTCATTTTATATGGGAAAAAAGAAGAAATAGATCAATATCAACTATTAAAAAACCTAGTTAAAGCCAGATTCAAAAAAATTAAGAAGTTCAAGAAGTTTAATAATGATCTGCATTTTGCTATGTGTATTTAACCACTAGTAAATCAGGATTACGTATAAAAACATTATGGTACTCTCTCTGTATCTCTCTAATTTTAATAGATGTCATTTCACAAATCAATCAATGCCTTTTGTTCATATAAACTTTTCCAACATGAGCGCATTTTTTCATTTATCATTTTACAATATAAAAAAAAAGTTTTTTTATTCAGAACTTTTAAACACATGCCCCAAGTAACAAGGTTGGTGGCCAGGCATGCTTCGTCATATCACCCAAATCTCCCCCCCTGCACAAAGGCAGTGAGGAATTAGGGTGGCTGATCGTTTAATAGCCAGTTAAAAGTATCATCATAATTTCCAAAACTTGGAAGGATCAAAGATTTCAAAAATGAACGCCGATTTAACATTTGAATACAACCAATTTATAAGTGAAATTGTGGGTTTGATTCAATTCTTTTATTTTATGCTCTCTCTCTCTTTGCAGTAAAAAAAAAAAAAAAAAAAAAAAAACTGATGATAATTACCCTTTTTCTTTTTGTCTGGTCAAAACTCAATTGAATATAAAAATTCTCTTGCCATTTTTGTAAAATTAAACATTTTCCATTTTTTTATTCCTTTTTTTCTAATATATACAATTTAAAATGATGCAACGATCGCGATTAGCTACTTACAGTGCACTTGCACTTGTAGGTTTAATTGTTGTCGGCACATTTGTTTTATATCGTCAAACCATTAGAGAATGTAAGTCGACCACTTTTTTGTCGTATATTTATAATTAATAAACCAAATGTGCCTTCCCAAAAAAAAAAGTAATTCAGGCCATTGCCATTGAATTACGCACAACACGCTACAGTTGGATTCTATTATCCTCTATCATTATCATTACCTCCATACCACCTGTTATTGGCTTCACCTTTATCACATCATTGACAGGTTTTATTTATGGATTCCCTGGTGGTATATTACCCGCTGCTCTTGGTGCATTTATTGGTGCCTATATCGCATTCAATCTGATTCGAAAATACGATTTCACAAAACGATTTATTCGATTATCATCACCTTCAAAACAGGAAAAGTATATGGCAATTCAAGAAGCCATTGAACAAGGAGGATTCAAGGTAAAATAACAATAGACAATGGAAGAGATAGATGCAATGAAAAAAAAAAAAAGACTTAGTTTTAAATTAGATGATGCTATTGATTCGCCTCAGTCCTATTCCATGGCCTATCACAAACATGCTCCTCTCCATCCTTCCCAGCATCACATTAAAACAATTCATGTTGGTATCTGGCATATCCTGTTTCAAGGTGACATTGGAAGTCTGGATTGGATCTCAGCTAGCCGATTTATCCAATCCTAATTTACCACCTTCTGCACATCGAATTGCTATGATGACGATGGGTTGTGGTGTGTTTATCTTGGTGGCAGTTGCCTGGTGGTTGTATCGTTTGACAATGAAGAAGGTAGAAGAGATTGCCGGTCGTAAGGATCTGGGCATGATTAATCAGAATCGATTTCATAATGAAAAATCGGAACAACAGCAGCAGGAGGTAGTGGTATCAGTTGTGATTGATCAACCTTCAACAAAGAAAGAAATGTAAAAATATATATCATTTTATTATTATTATTATTATTATTATCATATATATAAAAAATATTTAATTTGGCTCTGGAAGAATAATGTTGGGAAATTTCTGATGACACTTTTTACACACACACTTTATAAATATAAATATGGTTAGTGTAAATATCGAAACCAATAAACATAAATGCTCTCTCTTTTTTTTATGCTTTTTACCTCTCTTCTACCTCGATAACCACAGCAATAAGGAAATATAAGAACGGCAACCAATAAAGTACTATTGGTCCAATTCATTCTCAATTCATGATAGTTCGCTCCATTTGCTGGACAGGTTGGTCCAAGTGAGGCTTCAATCTGATGTCGTTGGGCGATAAAGTCAGGGATGATGGGGTTTCCATTTTGATCATAGCCTTGTATATCTTGATACTGTGAAGTTGTTGCACCAACAGCACCAGGATAACCACTGCTATTTACGTTTATTTGTTGTTGCTGTTGCTGCTGCTGTTGTTGCTGCCTTTCATAAGGTGTAGGTTCATTTGCCATTTTCGTGCCGTACTCTGGTAGATCACCAACGTATTTTGTATCCTTGCTATCTGGTGCTATTTTATTATCCATATTTTTTATGGTAAAGAAGAGAAGAAGAAAAAAAAACACTTTTGCATAAACAAAATATTTTGACTCAAATAAATAGATCTATTTACGTCACATGAAACAACATCATATGAAAAGGCAGAGTAATGTATCTATTTTACAAGGAGGAAGTTATTGTTGATTTGCTTATCCATATACTAATGATGTTGAATTAGAATATGATGATCAAGGTGGTTTCATCTTTTAGTAAAATCAAGTAGGAAACAAGTTGAAATATGCATTCCATCAGTGTTCTTTAGAGACGAAAGAGAGTGTCATGTGCTCAGTTTTTCCCTTACCGACTTTGGTACTGACATATAAACAGGTGTAATATCTCCTTTATTATTACATCATTTATACCAAACACATTGAGTAGAAAAAATAAACACTTTGTTCTTGTTATTATTATTACTATATCCAATGACGCTACAGATAGATGTGATTGCATTCTCCAATACAGAATAAGCACTTGTTCTTGTTCTTTTTTTGATCATAAAGAAAATAGAGCAAAACGCTCTTAATTTCTGTTTCTCCATACATTATTAACAGACTCTCTAATTGTTGCATCATCCTCATCACGGATAGGACCCACACGTCTTAACATGGCCTGCAACTCACCGACATAACCTTCAATGTTCTCTGCCGGAGAAGCGGGAGATCCAGGTAAGGTAATCTTTAACGAGGTAAAGATCTCGACGACAGCCTTCTTGAACTCGTTCAATCTACGTACTTCTTCACGCAAACGCATCAATTCATCTCCACCACTACTACTAGCACCATTAGGTCTACTCCATTCATCTATTGATTTTCTAGACCTATCCATTCAAGAAGAAGAAACTGAGTTTCAAGTATTTTTTTTTTTTAATAAAATACTTTACGTTGATGCCATTTTATTATCATTTTCGAAAAAGGGTGATGCTGATGTAGAATGAGGTGTTGTGGGTTGTGTATAGGATCCAGAGGCGTTATTGTTCCAACGCTGAGAATTTGACATGGTATTTGTAATCTATAGGCAAATTAATGGTGAATATCTCTCTCTCTCTCTCTCTCTCTCTCTCTCTCTCTCTCTATCTTGTTCTCTATTCTTACCGCATCTATATCTAAGTGATTTGCACCACCATATTTCTTGATGGGTGGCGTCATGCTAGGAGGTCTTTGTGGCTTTGCGGTACCAAGATGTGCCTTATTGGGTAACTTTTGCTTTGTAGCAACCGGTGCGATGGTGAGTGGTGTATTTTTAGGAGATGCTGATGTGGATGATGATGGTTTCTCTGTGTCGAGTCTAAACACTTTTGTTTCCGTGGTGGACTTTTTTCGTTTTGCCTCTAATCTTTCTCTATATGATTGCTGCTGAGGTGTACTATTTAGACTTGATGATGATGGTGTGCTTTCATTGTTGTTCTCGATCCTGAATCGCTTTAGCTTTTTAAAAGAAGCGGACGACGACGATCTGGTGCCCATGTCATCTTCATCATCATCTTGGTCATCATCCGTGCTCATCTGATCCGTTGCAAACAGGGCATGAGGCGATCGCTTCTTCTTTTCAGGTGGTGGTAGTGGTGGTCCTCCTTCCTTTTGAGTGGATTCCTTACGTTTTGTACCCAACACAGGAGTAGCAGCCGATTTACCCTTTTTATTATTGTTGCCCATCTCTTCCTCCTCTTCTTCATCCTCCTCTTCCTCTTCTTCGTCATCCTCCTCCTCTTCTTCTTCCTCAGACTCTTCTTCTGATTCTTCTTCTGAGCTACTGATCTCCTTTGGACGGCGAATGACGCGACCTTTTCCTTGTTTTGGTTTCGCTTTGGGTTTTGGTTTTGGTTTAGGTTGATGCTGGATACATTTTGGAGTATAATCGGATGGTATATTTCTTGCTGCTACGAGCAGACCATTGTTGATGGCGCAGGTAGCATGAAACCGACTGCAGTGAAAGTCAACAAAAGAAAAAGATGGATTAGTAACAAAATAAAATATTAATCATAAATAAACTTACCTATTGCATGATGGTTCTTCACATTCAATACAGATACCCTTTTTCTTTGAACAGATATAACACTCCTAGCAATGGAATGAGTTTATATATGAAATGATAGAAACAACACACTTGTATTACCTGTAGATCCAATTGTTTCTTATTAAAGCTATAAGGCTCCATATCATCTTTAATAGATTTATTCCACATTGCACAAACAACATGCATATAAGAATCAGAGGCAATGGTTTGCTTCAAGGCACCAGTTTGCTTGGGACAACAAATAGTATTCTAGTCATTTAGTGGTTAATTAATACGTTTCCATAGCAACGCATATTTTATGCTATTTACTTACAATTGTCTTTTTTCTTCTCTTGGCTACACAACGTTGACAGTACCAATCATCTTCTGGTACTTCATCCACTTTGTAACAGACTAGAAAAAGACTTATTTTAACACTTGTATTGAATAGAAAATGAATGAATAGACTTACTCTTGTGCACTGGTAGATTGCATCCCTCACCATCACAAAAGATGATTGGATTCTTTTTTGATGACTGACCTCCATCACAGATATCGCATGCTTCCTATTTATTATCAATGAATAAAACTGTAATGAATGAATTGATAAATAAAGGGTTACCTCTTCTGACATGTTTGGAATAAACAAATAGTAAGTGACTAGAAAAAAAAAGAACAATTTAATTTTTGAAATAAATAATATTTGCATAATCTGTTTTTTTGGTGTTGTTCAAGATAAAAAAAAAAAAAGAAAAGAAAAGAAAAACAAAAGTGACCGCTTGTCCAAACGTAATTTTTTTGTTTTTGTTTTTTTTCCTCTTCCTTTTTTTAATAAAAGAATACGCAAAAGAGAAATATATATATAAAGAAAAAAGAAACGAGAGAATACCTTTTTTTTTCTTAACAAACTTGGAAATAAAATAAAAAAAGGTACGGGTGGCGTACAAAATAAAAAAAATAAGAAATTAAAAATCAGCCCTTTTTTTAAAGCGTCTTAACAAAAGGCAGAGAGAGAAAGAAATGAAAATTCAAATCCCCTTTTTATACCAAAAAATAAATAAAAATGTTGTAAAAGTCACATTGTGACGTATCTTGCCATCTTTGACCAATAGAAATGCTCTATTTCCTCCATTTGCCACTTTTTTATTATATCTCTCTTTTTTTATGGAGCCATATCACCACCAACCGTGTATTATAAAAAGATAAGATCGGCTTGAATAATACCATCCTAATCGATACTTCTTTTATTTTATAATCGACGAGAGAAGTATCCTTATTTTTAGCTCTTTCTTTTAGTGAAAAGAAAAACCTCCCACTTTGTACCTCTCTTTTCCTCTCTCTTTCTGTGCTTGTTTTTGCCTCGTTTATCAACTTGTTTATAGCAAGATACGTATCACAGTATGTGTGTGATGATGAGGATGACGATGTACATATACTGTTTGTTTATATCTGACAAAGAAATAAGGAATTCCACAAAGAAAACAGAAAAAAGTTTCATTGTTCGATTCTAACAAAACGATCACTATAAGATCCCTTTCAATAATGAGGTTTGTTTACGCTTAATCTTGTACATATTTCTTAAAAGAAGAGAAGCTCTTGTGGCGTCTTCTTCTATTTTATCAAAAAAACAAAAGTAAAAAATATTTTCAAGTGGAGACCCAAGTTTATTTTTTTTAAGAAAAGGGAATGATAAAATACAGTTGTCTCTCTTTTTAATAATCAAGTCAATGCTATTTTTTTTAATTATAAATATAGAATATGGAATAGAGTTTTAATAAGAAAGGAAATATATTATTTGAAAAAAGAAAGAAAGTAGATAAACAATGCGGTCCTCTTAAGTATCCTTGAAATGGATTCTTTGATATATATAAAAAAATAAAAAAAAATTCTGTCCTACGGAATGATTAGAAACTTTATATTAATCTTGAAAAGTACCTATATAAATACCAGAAAGTGATTGTTATGATGATCAATATATAAAAATGCTGATGACAAAAAAATTGTCTAAAAAGGGAGACTCTCATGATCCAACCCAATGAATAATGACACAAGGCGATATGTTTAAGCGTCTAAATGGATCCCATCTATCATTAACTTCCTTCTGATTCATGGTATTGACAACATGCTTCGGCTCTATACTTTATTGATTGCCTTTATTTATACAATTATTATGTATTATTTCTCATTAATCATTCCCCTTTTTCTCATTAATTTATATTTTTTTCTCAATCTCTTGAAATAAACAGTATGCAAGATGTGTGATCTTGTTACCTGCTCGTCACATAATAGGAAAAGGACTCTTTTGATTATTGAGAAAAGTATACCTTTTTTTAGTATTGTTGGTGTATTTCATGCAAAAAAAAAAAAAAAGTAAATAAACCAAGACTAAGCAACTTTTGTACTTCATTTCAGAAACAGAAAAAAAAATTAATCAGGAGTTTCAATGATGTATAAAAGTACTATGGCACTGTGATCCCTACTCTGGTAATCTATAAAAGATATATAGCATGATAAATTATTCCTCGGTTTGCTCGTCATTGTCTATAATGATTATTAGATTTTAATGCTCTATCATCGATTGAGAGAAAAAAGTTTATGCCAAGCAACTAAAATATAAAAACACCAAGTTCCAGGATTATCTTTCTTTTGCTGAGGTGATGTTTATCTCTACCACAGTCACACACACTCTTACCAAATCAGTGAGCCCTGCATTGAACCTGAATAGTGGACTAATAATGTAGCATGGGATTTTGACATCAATATCTTTTCTTCCTCTTTTTTTTTTTCACTAGTGGAATGATTGATATCAGGTGCTGTTTGGGTAATAACCATCATCAAATGAGTGTGTGTAACATTTGCGATGACAAAAAATTTCTTTTGATTGTAGCGAATGTTATACTTTCTTTTCTGGATAAAAAGATAAGCATACATGTATAGCACATATTTTGAAAGTATTCAGAGATCGGACCGTCCTTTTAGTTGATTCAAGAGATCAGTGCGGTTTTGGATTACCATGAGTGAATAAGTAGCACCTTCCATAAACGGAAGATGATAAAACCCATTTTGATAGTTTATTCTGTGAGAGTATAAAAGAGTGCATTAATTCAAGAAAGGATGTTTTGTCAACAAGAAAATAAAAAAATACACAACCATTACCTTATATAGTAATTGATGTCAATAGATATCCCTGATTTCTTTACAAAAAACAAAAGGGAAGTTCTCTCTCACATACTGTCTTTTTCAAAAAAATGAGAAAATTTTTCAAATTATTGAGAAGAGAAAATGCTGATGACAAAAAAATTGTCTAAAAAGGGAGACTAAGGTGAGAGGACTAAAGGGGGATAAGTTCATGATCCAACTCAATGAATAATAACACAAGGAGATATGTTTAAACATCTAAATGGATCCCATCTATCGTCAACTTTAATTGTCATATGTAAGTTATCACCTCTACTTTACTACTGCAAAACGGCAAACTAATAATGAATCCAACACGAGTCAAGATGATCCAAGACTTTATCATTTCACCAATGTTTATTTAATGGGTTACTCACTTGTTTTTTATATATTTCCCTTCTTCTTGGTTCTGCTCTGGTATAAATACATATGGTCTTAACTGGTATAACCTCCTCTACTTGTCCCCTATTTTGACCTCTACAATATACTCTTGTGACTTCTACTGGTATTTCCATCCATTTCATAATATTGACAACATGCTTTGGTTTTCTACTCTATGGATTCTCTTATACAAATACAATTATTATCTGTTCTCAATAATCCTCCTTGTTTTTCTCAATTATTATTTATTTTTTCTCATTAATTATTCCCCTTTTTCTCATTAATTTGTAATTTTTTCCCAATTTCTTGAAATAAACAGTATAAAATAACTAAAAAGAAGCGAAACAGTATAGTTGTTTTAAGGAGTAAAAAAAAATTAGAATATAAGATTAAAAACTTTGTTTATTTGTTTTTAATATTATTTTAGCATGTCAAAAGGCCAAGAGGAATTCGGAACACATTTCATTAAACCAGTTTAAATGTGATAAAGTTGTTATTGCATGTTACAAATACTTTTGTTTCTAATGCGATACGATTTATTCTAGAAAATATGTTTGTTTTTTCACACAAAAAGAGAGGAACCTTATCCATTCATTTTCATCTAAAAAACATGGGATTGTGTCTCTCTGCCCTCCATTTTTTTTTTATTAATACTCTTATTCTCTGATTCTTAGAAAGGAAATGATTAAATGAACATAGACATTAGAATACAGTAAGAATACGATGAATTACTTTTATTATTATTTATAAAAAGGAAGCCATATCACTTTTGGTAAGCATCAAAAAAAAAAAATTCCTCCTCTTTCTTGTACTCTCTCTCTCTCAAAAACTATTTAAAAAGAATGGCGAAAAAACAAAAAAAAAAATAAAGAGCGAATTTTTTTCTTCCTCCCCGTTTTCCTTCCCCCTAAAAATCAATTTAACTTATGGTTTATAATTCACTTTTAGAGGCAGTGGCCGTCTGTGATAAATTCCCTTATGTCCAGGACAAGAGTTCTTCAGAAGAAATTCACCACGCCATACCCTTCAAACTTGGACAAAGCACCGTTGGCAATGTCCTTCCTAGTGTGATGCCACAACTTGCAAAGTACAACTCACAGTTTGACGCACCTCCATTCAGCATCAAGGAGGGGGTATGTGTCAGTTTTTCACCCTGGGTTGACACCCGCCACAAACGCACAGAGGTCGTCAAGCAACTGATGGACACATGGCGTGCCGAAGGTACATTTGCCGTGTTGGGAGGCTGGCGCAATGAGCTTTATCCTGTCTATGGACCTGACGGTATTGCGTTTACCATGGAAAGAGCTGCGACCCCACTGTTTGGTGTCTCCACCTTTGGTGTGCACTTGAATGCTTATGTAACCGAAGCGGATGGGACGATTAAAATGTGGGTTGCCAAGCGTGCACCTACTAAGCAGACTTGGCCTGGTTATTTGGATAATTGTGTAACCTTTTTTTTTTTTTTATGTGATGACATATATATGTATTGAATTGTTTTTGTTTTAGGTTGCTGGTGGTATCTCGTATGAATATAATATCAAAGAGACAATTATAAAGGAATGTGAAGAAGAGGCTAGTATTCCTGCTCATATCGCTGAAAAGGCCCAGAGTATTGGTTCCGTGACGTATTATACTTATAGTAGTGGTGGTTTACAACCAGAAACACAGTAAGTTTGTGCCTTTATTACGTAATGGATAGATAGATATTCATTTTAATATTATTTAAGATATGGCTTTGATCTTGAAATGCCAGCTGGTTTTACACCCACGCCATGCGATGGTGAAGTAGAATGCTTTTATCTTTGGCCATTAGAGAAAGTAAAGGAGACAATTTTGAAGGGTGAATGGAAGGCGAATTGTGCTATCGGTAAAAAATGTCTATTTTATTTATTTATCGATTTACATACTAACCTAAGGAAATCTTATTTCTTTTTAGTTGCTATTGATTTCATGATGAGACATTCCTTTATCACGCCAGATGAAGAACCTGATTACATTGATATTTCATATCGTTGTCATCGTAGATTGGAGTTCCCAACACCAAAAAGACAAATCGTACATGAATAAAGTGGTTTCGATATATTCTTGAGAAAAAAGCTTTTTTTTTTATTTTATTTACAAAGTAATAATAATTTATTTATTTTTTGTTACATTTAAAGTTTGGATTCCTGTTTATAAAGAAGTGCATAACCATTGTTAAGAACAACGATATCTCTTTCCTTTACCTTGGCAGCAAAGATAACACCCTGAGTCTTGGGATCCTTACTATCAACCTTCCACATGTAGACCTCAATGGTCTCACCAGGGAACACTGGTGAGGCAAAACGACCCTCAATATGCTTGAAACGAGAAGCATCATTGTTGGCAAGTGCCTTGATGATGGCATGACCGCAGGCACCGTAGGTACAGAGACCGTGGAGGATAGGCTTGGGGAAACCGACGGTGGGGGCCAAATCGGTATCAGCATGGAGGGGATTGTAGTCACCAGAGAGACGGTAAATGAGGGCTTGATTGGTACCACTGGCAAACACCTCAACGGCATCGGGGTTACGCTTGGGAGGGGTATAGCTGACAGCTTTAGGACCCTTGGGACCCTATCCATGTGAATATATAAATCCATGTGAGTATTTGGTTGTTATTTGTAATTTTCATTGTTATTAAAACTTACGTTCCAGCCACCATAGCCGCGGACAAAGGACTTGGAGACCATGGTGCAGTAATGAACCTTGTCTTGCTCATCGTAAAGATCAACAGTGGTTTCAATGACCATACCAGAACCTTTTTAATAAAAGAGAGATGTGTCAATAAGCAGCATTCTCTTTTTTTTTTTTTTTTTTTTTTTACCTTTATCAAAAACACCAGTACATGTCTTTTGGGCGTTGAAACGACCACCCTCAACAGGGAAAGGTGTATGAACTGTCAAGCTCTGTTCACCATGAACAATCTTATCAGGATTATAAGGGGGGACACCAGGCAAAGGATCACCGCCCTGAGCACGGGCTCTGAAATCATTGATGTTAAAGTCGTCACCCTTGTGTAAAAGGACCAAAGGATAAGTAGGTAAAGGAGAGAAGTCCTTGTCTAGAATACAGTATCAAGTTATTATGTGCGCAAAAGAGAGAGATGAATAAAACTTACGTAATTCATAAAGATACTTCAATTCATCCTCCTTTACACCAACACCAAGAGCGTACAAGAGAAAGTCACGCTTGTTGCAAATAACCTTTTCAGTGTTGTATTTATAGCCGACGGCCTTTTCAACATCAACTTTATAACCTTCAACTGGCATTTTTTGTTATTAAAAATAAATAAAGAAAAAGAGAAAAGAAAAAGGAAAGAAAAAGTGGGTAAAATATATATTTACAAAAGGGAGCTTTAAAAGTTAATAAGCAGCTTTCACCTCCAATTCTGCTTACCAAATTTAATTTCGCACAGTTGTTTTTTTACACACACTATCATAATTGAATTTTATTTTCTGTACAAGAATATGGAGTTGTATATGTGGTATGAGATAATGTCTAGAAATGCATTTTAAATGAATGACTGCCTCCACCAGGGAAACCACCATTTTGGAAGAAGAATGGGTTACCGCCACTCTGTTGAAAGTGGAAACCACCATTTCCTCCTCCACTTCCTTGCTCTGGGTCAAATGGATCAAAACCATTATCATATTGCTGTCTCATATCTTATTTAAATAATATCATTTTAGTTATATATAAAAGATATATTTAAACACTTACCAGGATCACTTAATACTTGATAAGCCTGGTTGATTTCAGCCATCTTCTTCACCACTTGTTCCTTCTCCAATTCACCTGTATATTTATCAGGATGCCACTCATGCGCCCGCTTACGATATGCCTTTTTAATCTCTCTTGCATCTGCATTGGGTGAGACATCCAAGACCTTGTAATAATCCACTGTTTTAGATTGTTTGAGTAGCTGTTTGGCGCGATGTAATAATTGACGCAACTTGTATTGCTCTTCCCGTCCCTCCAGCATGCTTGCATCTGCTGCTTCCAAATCAGCGACGGCCTGTTCAAATTCCTTTTGGTTCAGCAAGAGTTCACCGCGGTAGAGGCGGGCAAGGGCGTCATCTGGGTTCAGACCCAGGGCGAGTGAGCACCATTTTTGGATTTTGGACTCGATCCCTTGCTGACCCGAGATCTGGCATGCAAGATGGTAGCACTGGGTATGTACGCCTCGCTTAACGATAGAGATGTTTAATTCACGTTCAAGCTGTTCCATGTGTCTATCCATGCTCTCCACCATCCCTTGGCGATGAGCGGTGCCCATCAAATGGTTGGAGGCGGTGGTCCATTTTTGTTGCTCGATATTGGATTCAATGTTTTTCATCTCCTTATCCAGTTTTTTCATCTCGCGAAAGAGAGACTTGCATTGTTTTTGTTCCGGGTCATAGTGTAGGCATTGTTTGATGTGAGTGAGGGCGCCTTGGGGTTCATTTAATACAAAAAAGTTAATTTTGGCGAGTAAGAGTAAAGTGTCTGGGTTGGATGGATTTAATTGGGCCACACGACTTTGAGGAGTTTTAGTGTTGCTTTTTTTTTTTTTTTTTTTGTTTATATACATATATCAAACTTACGCTAAATCACCTGCCGCTTCATCCATTTCACCCTTTGATAAATGACATTGTGCTCTCAAAAGCCAACCTCGAGCCAAACCGGGAGCGATACGAGAGACCTGTGTGGCATGCGAAATACAAGCATCATAGTGTTGTGTCTGCTGCTCGACCTCTGCCTGCTTGAGCGAGTGCAACCCGGTCTTTGCCGTCCTCACTAAATCATCCATACCACCCTTCCCATGATATGCGTCGAGATCGTCGATGGCCAGCTGGAATACACCCTCCTTAATATAAACACGGGCCCGCTCAAGCAGGATTTGATCGAAATCGGGCTTAAGTTGAAGTATCTTTGTAAAGTCGTTGATGGCGGCGTTGTGTCGGCCTAGTGAGAGGTAGGCAGTAGCTCTTTTAAAATAGGAGATATAGTGTCCAGGTTCTTTACCTATTTTTATTTTTACAATGTGAGTATTGTCGTTTTCATTGTTAAAAAAAAAAAAAAAAAAACTTACGAATGGCAGCATCAAAGCTGGTAAGTGCATCGTTGAATTGTCCGTTTATCAAATAGTTACTACCTTCAGTCAGATATTGTTCAACACTCTTGTCACCAAAGACAGTGTATGGTAGTAAGAGTGGGAGTAAAAAAACAAATATGAAAAAATATCGCATTTTTGTTTTCTTTTTATTTTTTGGCTTTAAAGAGAGAAAATTGAAAATTAATACTAAAAATGGGTTTTTTAAAATAGCAGAAAATAAAATGTGAAACTGAAATGTGACTACCCAAATCCGTTTATGGACATTCATGTGGTTTTTTTTTATTGGTGTTTTTTTCTACCCACCTTTGGTACTTATTCTTTGCAGAAGAATGAAAAGTTTACAAAAAAAAAAGAATGAGAAGAACATAGTGGATATCATGCAACCTTACTTTTATGTTATTCAATGCTATCTACCTTTCAAAATCATTAAGCAACTAGGTGAGTATTTGGATCATGAAGTTATTGAGCTTTATTGGCAGATCAT
>MU622506.1:0-14672 GCA_025399235.1 Backusella circina FSU 941
CGCTCGGACCTTCACTCCAACCTCTTCAGTAAAACCCTCATTTTACCAAAACCAAACTCGAGCCAACGTACTGGGTTGGGATTATGCAACTATAGTTTAACGTATACATGTCTATATTGAAAGTCGACATTTACAAAGGCGAAAATAAAAAAAAAAATAAAAAAATAATTCCATTTTATTATATAAAAGTGGCCCAAATGCCCAGGTAACCCGTTTGACAATTTTTTTTCAA
This sequence comes from Backusella circina FSU 941, assembly GCA_025399235.1. NCBI lineage: Eukaryota > Fungi > Mucoromycota > Mucoromycetes > Mucorales > Backusellaceae > Backusella > Backusella circina. The sequence continues at coordinate 233 of MU622506.1, forward strand.
AAATAGAGTTTCGCTTTTTTATTAAGCATCCAATATGCCATTTTCCACCGTAATGATGTATAGTAATAAAGTTTTGCTACGAGTAAGGCACACATGTAGGTGCTACAAAAAGACTGACTACATGCTAAAAGTGATGTATCTCAAGACTGTTTTGAATAAATGGGTTTCTAGGGCTATCTCTCTTATAACCGTTCTCAAATCCAGTAAGTCTTCAAGACATATCCATCATATTCGCATGGTTTTTGTTATAATTATTTGTCTCGTAAAGACCTTTATAAGTTGGCTACCTTTGATCCAGCTGATTTAGGAATGTTTTTTTTTCGGGTTTTTGCGAGATTTGTAAATTATATAGAGCCTCGAGGTGATTTACTTGCTTACATGAGCCTATGGTCTGATTATTCAATCTGTGCTACTTCGATTTTTATACCATTGCATCTCATATCCTATTCCATCTTATTCTATCATATCCTATTCCATCTTATTCTATATCAAATAATTTTCTATAGCACAATCCCCAAGTAATTATATAAATAACACAGTCCAGAGAATGGACTTCATGGCTGAAGGCGGACCTCTGGCTCTCTTGTGTACTTTGGTGTACTTTGTACGTAAGTGCTGGTTCTTATAAAAAACCAAACTTGTTAAACCAAACCAAACCAATATATATATATATAATTTTGTATCGTTTCATTACTCTCACTACTCTCATTCTATCATAAAATAAGGTTTTTTTTAAATAAAATAAAAAAAAAAAAGCTCTTCTCTCTCGTCTAAATTTGTTTGATGGATGTACAAACTGTTGTATTACATACTTTGATTATAGTGAAAAATAAGGTTCATTGATTGAATATATTCATCCAAATGATAATCGATCTCATTATTTGATAATTAGATAACAGAAAAAAAAATAGAAAGGGCTCTCTGATGCGAACCTAAAAACTAAGCAATTTTTTACTAGTAACAAAACTGGATTAAAATCCAAGTATGAATGTTAGGTTATCCCTCAATTTTATTTCTGAATATATCGCAGATATGAAAATATTTAAAAATTAAACTTTGAATATGAAAAACATCTTTTCTAATGTTTCAAAAATAAATTATGTAAATTTCTTTATTCATTATTACTATAAATGTATATTATTGGTTATTTTTAACGTCCTGTGTTTTCAATAGAAAGCAGCTCCTGTAGGTATTAATTGTCCAGCAAATCTAGAGCCCAAGAAGAGGAAGGTACTGAGCAGGGATGGTAGCCAAGAAGGCAGGGTCAGTCTCATTCATCAATGGAATCTGGCTCTGAGGAACATAGGTATTTTTGTAGTTGAGTTTCTTTGTAGCAAAATCGAAGATGTTTGTGAGTGTCTTGTTGGTATCTTGACGTCCCATGTTTCCAAGATCCCAGTTGCGCTATAAAATTAAAAGCAAAAGACGTTAGTTATTTACTTATTTGTATTTTTATCAAGAATTATGTAGAAATTACCTCAACAAGATTAAGGGTAGAGTAATCTAGACAAGTTTATTTATCAAATCAATATTCATTTTTTTTCTTTTAAATCTATATATATTAAAAAAAAACACTTACGAGTATAAAAGGTGTTATCGGTGGTACCCTTCAATTGTTCAGGAATGTTACCCATAAGAAGAGTCCAGACGCGGTTTCTTGAGCCATACATTCCATTCTGATATACATCACAAGTTATTAATAAAGTGAGAGCTTTTTCATAAATATATATAATAAATACCTCATCAAAAGTAAGCATGATAAGGGTGTTATCCATAATGGCCTTGTTCTTGAAGGTGTTTTCATAAAAGTTATCAAACCATTCACCAGCATAAGAAGCATTTGTATCTAAAATAAAGTTAACATCACCAATCAATTATATAACATTTTTTTGTATTCATCTGTATTACCATGACCATCATTAAGGACATTTGGTGTGTAACTTGATATGAAAAAAAAAACAGATGAGTTACAAAATTGATTTAATAAAATTTTGAAAATACTTACAACATCCAATTGGGAAGATTATTCTGCTCAACATCCCATTGGAATTGAACCTCTGTTTTTTATTAAAAAAAAAAAAGGAGTATGAGTTATATTCCCTCTTTTTTTACATGAAAACTATGCGCAAATGATCAACTTACCTCCAACAACATTTGCAGCACGTTTGGGATTCAAGGCAATAGAGTCGAAGCAAATGGCGGGATTATGTCTACGAGCATACTCACCATTAGTCTGCTCATTGTAACCAGGGTATGGGAGATCCTCCAAGTAGACCTTCCAAGTTAAACCCTTCTTTTCAAGAAGATCGTAAATGGATGTGACATTAGCAGGGAAGCTATGTAAATCATCATCAACAACACCAAGATTGGAACCAGCAGCAGCAGCAATGTAGTTAGGGAAGGATGGATGTCTAATAGCGTTAAAGTTGTCCAAGAGAATACCTTCCTTTTGGAACTTGGTGAAGGAAGTTGTGTTTGCAATAACTTCATAGTTCTGTTATACAATATTAAAAAAAAACAAAAAAAAAAACAATGAATCCAATTTTATATCGTCATATATTTCTGTTTATTACCTGATTTTCAAACCAAATTTGAAGGATATGATCAAAAACCTTACCCTTAGGAGCAGCTGAGCCGTGTGTAACTGGCTTGGCAGATACGCTGCCAAAAGCTAAGGCAACTGCGATAAAAGTAGAAATAGCAAAGCGCATCTTGATGATAATAATTTAACTTGAGCTCTTTTTTAATCAGGATTGACAATTGATCCTTGATATTTATACAAATTACAAACTGGTTATACCTCCAACTTTAATAGCAGGTGCCATTAATGCTGTTCATTGATTGGAAAAAAGAAAATTAATTCAGTGTTAATGAAGTAACTCGACTTGAAAAAGCAAAATCCATTACCCCAGGAACGTGTCAACCTGTGCGACATAATAATTGAATGAAGTTTAACCAAAAATAGACAAAAGCTCCTAAGTGTATCATTCATCCCGCAAATAGGATTTATGTTTTTTATTTATAATATGGTTTTGTATTTATTTGACAACAACAGGTTAGTTTGGATTTTCATAGAAAAAAAGACAGAAAACTAAACAAGCACTTTTCCCTCTTCTTTGAGTGCCTTTACTTGAGCAAATACAGCATTAATACGTTCATCCACATCTGAAGTAAATACCAATGTCTCCAGAGTAGTCATGAAATCACCACACTCTTTAGAGTACTGTAACAGAAAAAAAAAAAAAAAGTCAATTCGGTTTTTTTCTGCATGCGAAATTGATTGGATCAAAATCACCAAAAAAAAAAAAAAAAAAAAAACTCACCATACGAAGTATCTCTTTGAACCAGCCAAAGATCCACCAGCAAGTCCAATCTGACTCTGGATCAGCGCCCTTGGTTTTGATGAGATCTTGTAGAACATGAGCAAACTTTTGATAAACAATCATAAACACTTCCTTTTGTTCCCTTGAGACGGTTGTCAGCGAATTCTCTACAATGCGAATTGTGTCTAATTCTTGTTGTGCTTCGGCTTGTGCCACTAAAGACATACACCAAAATAAATAAATAAATAAATAAATAAAAATATGCTGCATAACTCACATTCATTCATCTCTGATTCGGCGCGCTTTGCCTTATTTGTCTCATGAAGTGACTGAAAGTTGTTTAATTTAGCCTTCACTTGAGCAACACGAGACACCACCTTGTTCAATGTATTTTGTAATATTTCCCAAATAAATGATCTATTTTAATACAAAAGGGTTTAAATTATCTTGTGTGTGCAAAATAAAACCTCCTAATTTATGAACATACCTTCCTACTTGACTCAACTGTTCAGGTTCAAAGATCCAAGAGATAACAGATGTAGGATCAATAACACGGTAATTTAATAATTTATCCAAAAGAATACCCATAAACTAGAATAAAAACATCATCATTAGCAAGTGAAAGCGATACAAATCTCTGGTCTTTATAAGCTAACCTGTGTGTTATTCTTCCAGAATGATGCTACAATCTGCACAGTATGAAGGCGTCCCTCGGGTGAGGTATTTAATAAGCGTAGAACATCAAGGTACCTTTTTTTTTTTTGCAGAAATAGAGTGGATTTAGTGAAATGTATACAACATAAATAAATAAAGTCTAACCTTTCAACCACATTTAAAATATGAGAGAAACTCTTTGAACCCACAAGTAATAGACACTGAACGAACATCTCGCGCATTATATTCTGCTGCTTCTGTTCATCTACGCCTTGAGCTGCCTGTTCATCCTTGAATTTGGTAAGCGCATCGCGTACCTCCTCTACACTCTTCTTTGTGCGTAAACACTCAGTAATATTCTTTGCGGTTGCATGCAAAGGGCTATTCGTGTCCTTGTATTCGAAATCAGGTCCTGGGGCAGCAGGTGACATCAGGATATGAAATTCATCAGGCACGGTTGTCTTGATACGTTCATAGTAACTCAATCGAATTTCCTTTTCAAGTGTCTCTCTCACAAAACATGCTTGGGGTGCCAATGGATCCATTGCCAATACCTCCTCCCATGACTTCCAATCCCATTGAAATCCAAAGTTACTCAAGTGATGAGAGAACCAGCACCAGAGACGATGAATACACTCCACATCCATGGTAGGCAGCTTTTTAAACAAGCTCTTTACGCCTCTTCCTAAGGCCATTGGGAAAGAACTACTTTCTGCTCTACAGAGTTCAATAAACACACAGGAATAGAACACTTGACGCACAGGGGGAACAGGTAAATGTAGCATTTGTGAAAAGGTAGCCTTTATATATCACTCTAATTAATAACATATCCCCTTCTAAATGTATATATAAAACATTTACCTCAACCAATAAATCAGATAAACTCCATTCAGACTCATCCGTATTCATACTCTTATCGTCATCCATTCTATCTGATCCATTATCATCCTCACTAGGAGGTTTGAAAAAGTTGGGTTCAAAGCTATTAGGAATGCCCAAGAGGTACTTTGCGCAGTCTTTGCGATTGGATTCAAACAACTTCATGACATCTGAAATGGTCTCTTGGAGAATAAAATAATCGATAGAATCATGATCAGGAATACCAGATACTGTCTGTTTGTTTGTAAATACACCAATTAAGAATAGGTCTTTCCTGTTATCAAATTAGTGTGTGTGATATTTACCTTTTCTTGATCATCAACAAGGGCTTTCATTGTCTTTACAGGTCCGATATACTTGATATCATCGTCATGGTTTGGTAAATTACACTGAGGTAAATCATGCTGAAGTGCAGCAGCAAATTCACTATCAAACCAGCGATAAGGTTTGGGAATAAGGGGAAGCTATTGTAAACGAAAAAAAAAGTGAATAACAGTATATAAGAGAGATATAAATAAAACATCCAACGTACATCCCATGATTTACTTGACAGTTCTTGAATAAGAGACCAAATATGAGCCAATCGCTATGTGGTAAAAAGCAAGTAAGCAAGTATAAAATAGTAAATATAAAAATATTCAAACATACATCAATGCTTTGATTCCTAAACTGGTTCAATATGTCCAGCTCTGGAATAGTGCCTCTGCGTTGCATATAAATCTCAATCTTCTTTAGGATTAAATCCAATTCAGAAGAATTACGCTCGCTGAGTTCTCTTCCATACTAATATTGATATAAAAATAATCATTAAAAAGAAAATCCTCTATTTTTGACTAAAAGCCTTACCCAAGGAAGTGTAGCCAGGACAATATAAACGACACAATCTAAACGTTGACGAGGTTGATTGGATTGATCCAAGGGAGCGAGCACATCGTTCAAGACGTTGCAGAAAACAGTTGGTAAAACAACATTAGAATTGACCAATTCGCCATAGAATCTTAACAGCTGCTTCAATTTAAACCAATTGGAGGTGGCAAAGGCCTCGGTCAATGAACCGTTGAATTCCGTCATTAATTTTTCAACAATGGTATGACTTGATATGTTTAATAGGCCTATTAAAGTACCATAGACAGGTGCTTTAGCTGGTAGTTCGCTTATACTAGTTTTAAGAGACAAGTTAGTTTTGTCTGTATTAAAGCATCATTTTTTTTGTAGTAGTAGTAGTGGTAGTACCAAGCTTTTAATGTATCTTGTACAGTTTCAGGATATTTAGCATAATCGTTGTCAAGAATATTCTTCATTTTTGCCAAGTTTGTTTTTAAATCTGGTGTGATCTAAGGTTGCGTATTGAGAATATAATATAAGCATATAGTACATCGTAGTAAATAGTTCATTGCATTACTTTGTCACCAATCTTTATAATTAAACTCTTTAAACGAAATTCAATATCCTCTAAATCGTCTTCTTTTGGTTCTGGGCGATCATATGGGCGACGTTGGTACTGACTTCTTCTTTCGTCTATTTTATTCACGGATTAACCTACTCGCTCTATGTTTCTATAGTTGTATATTATACCTCTGTTACGATATCCTCCCCCACCGCCTCCGCCGCCTCCTCTATAACGTCCTCCTCCTCCTCCTCCTCCTCCTCCTCCTCCTCCGCCACCACCTAAAGCCAACTATTAGGTACACATATTTTATAGAGATAGATATTATTTAGCTACCTTCATGTCTGGATCTATAGCCTCTTGATTCGTAACTCATTTTTTCTTTTTTATTAAAAAAAAAAAAAAGAGAAAAAAGAAAGAAAACGCGTTTATGAAATGAATCTACTAGTCAATAACAAGTCACACATTCAAGGGTGCGGCTTTGCAAATGAAGTGTTCTTCATCATAAAATGTAGCACATATCGTTAAGAGCCACTCGCTTTACTATGATTAAGTCTTTTATCAATGAAGTAAAGTTCAGCCCATACTACTTTTGTATTACTAAATTATATATAAAGAGAGAGAGAGAGAGAGAGACAGAGAAAGAAGCTGAAACAACTAAAGTCACCATTTAGAGCTACTGTTTCTTTCAAAAAATTGATAAAAAATTACAATCCTTTCCAAAATCGATAATTTGCAAGGAAATATCACAAGAATTACATCGAACGAAAACGATTTTGAAGAACATTTGACTGGATGTAAATTTATCAAACATAATACACTTCATTCAGGCTATGCACTCATTATATGTTACAATATAATAACAGATACTTTATAAAAAAAGTACTTGTCCATTATGAAATATTTTAAAATATATTTAATAAAGAAATAAGAAAAAAGTAGTGGAAATAGCTCTAAAAGTCACAAGTACAATAAAATCTTCAAAGCAGTGACCCTCTTTGACAACTCCAACTAACTGAGAACAGAAAACAAAATTATAGATCAAAAAGTATGATTGCGGGTCGTGTCTACCTCAATAATCAAATTTTACTCTAACTCCATCATCTTCGCCATGATTGATTGGAGCTTCAGTATTTGCTATTCATGTCTAAGAAAATTAGTGGTATAAAGAAATTCACCAATGTACAATGTCCCCCTTCTACTTGATTTTCAGCATTTAATAATCAGATGTTGTATGTTGGCTATGTACCACGTGGAGTGCATAATCGAATGGTATACACTGAAATCATATCCAAAATGGACAAACATATGATACTGTTAGGTGGAAAAGTATTGAAAGGTGATTACCCTTTCAAATTCACTAAGCATATAGTCAAAATTGCTGATGCTAGTGTTTTTATCGGTCTATATACAATGACCAACGAACATGAAGAAATCGTATATCAAGTATTGGTGCCTTCTAATACTTGTCCTATCTCAAATATTCAATAGAGAAAAAAAAATACAGAGACTAGTATTGGTTATGGTCACCAAAAGTCTATCGCCGTTTTTTTATGCTCCGCATGCAACTCAATCCGCCGGTACTCACATACAACTGCTCAATATGCCTAGTAATTCCATAGAACCTTGCGAAACTTGAGGAAATGTATATTATATTGGTACATGCGACACGTGTAATTAGTGAACAAAAGTATTCATTTGTGTCATACAAATAAAACCTGGAACTTAGTGAAAGAGAGATGGATCGAAAATGACGTATTCAGTTTCTAAGGAAAATATGATATCATCAGTCAATGAAAATAATTGATATACTGTCTTTGTGGATGACTTTGATAGACATAAAGTATATGCTAATCCATCCACGTTGGTATCAAGCTATAGATAAGAATGAATCCACTTCATAATAATAAGATGGTATTATTACTTCATGCCATTATATTTATTTAATAATAATAAACAAGTTAAAATCAGGAGACATTGTTTTCATTATTCGTTTTACATGTCCACACTGATTAATTGTCTCCTTAAAAAAGTTGAATGTTTACTTTTTATTTTATGATAAAAGAGCTTACGTATTCTGTCTTGTCTCTCTCTCCTTTTTTACAAAAAACAACGACCTTCTTTACACATGGAAATCACATCATCTATCTTAAAGTACTGTAAGTATAATCAAGCGTGAGTTAGACTGACAGTATTCAATTGTATTAGCATTGATAGTGAAAAGTGTAGTGTATGTAAAGATATCTTTTACTTTGTCTTAGATAATGCAAAGAAGCTTGCTTACCGAATGACACCTGTTAGATGATCTACACTTCAATAAATTTATGCTTTTTCTTACATGACACAGCCTAATTTAGGACAGCCAGTAAGAATAAGGGATTTCCACACCAAAATTCAAAAATAAAGTCAGCCCAGCCTTAAAGGGAAATGTTCAAGTTTGTGAACTCCATTTCTTTGAGAGCTGTTAACCCATTACTTTCTTCCACTTGTTTATCAGCAGTAATAAAAACGCATCAAATTTACATCAATACTAACGCTAATAATACTAACGCAGCGACATTTTTGAGCCAGTTTTTAGGTGGTCAGGCTAGAATCGAGAAAAAATTGATCAACAAGGCGTCTTAGTGGCCATCACTCATCATGTTGGTCTTGACACCAGCCCTGGTAACGATCTCCAAAGTTTTGCTAGTATGTTCCATGGAGTCACTTCTGAGACCAATACTCCTCGTTTTCAGCAGAAGCCAGAAAACCAGATTGTTACTACCGATTCTGCTTATATTGACAATGAATTAATATATCCTTCTGAAGAAGCTGCCGCTGCCACTGTTGCTATCAGAGAGTTAGATCTATAATTCAAAAACTATTTTTTCGCTGATCAAGGAAAGGAGAAATCATTTTCTTGAGAAGACATGAGATGTCTCGCCTTGTTTCTTCATAAAAACGCGTCAGAATTCAGAGCACGTTACTGGAGTAGTCACCACTTTGACGCCTACTCTTGAGGCTGGGGTAGGCACTTTCTTACCTCTTGGTGTCTGCATAGATCAATGGGCTTCTAACGACATCATTTTAAAATATTGGTCCGCTATAGCTAAAGAGTATCAAGGCAAGAGATATATATTTCCTAATCAAGCCTTAATCATCTTTTTAAGCTGTCCTGACAAAGAAAAAGCGGAGAGGCAAAAGTGAATGGAGCAAGCTCATACTACTACCATTGCTGCCTCTTCAGCTACTGCTGTCATTCCTTCTGTTGCTCCTGCTCATGACGTCTGCTTCTGTGAATGCTCACACCCACTCTCCTTTCATGACATTTCGCTCTATTCCGATCCAACTCTTCCTTCCTTTTCTTCTCGCACTTCTGTTCCTTCTATCAGTCCCTCTGTGTTCTCTCGTCCTTCAGAAACAAGTACTACAGAAGATAGTGACAGTGAGGATGAGGAACAATTTAATTTAAATGGCCTTTTTTTTTTTTTTTTTGCAAGATGAAAAAGTAAGTTGTACTTGAACATATTAACATACTAGTGTATTTAGCTCATAATTTATGTAGAAAGTAATCTATTTTTATAAAATCAAGGAGTGCTCATAGAATGGTAAGGATGATTATGCTCAATATACACCTTTATTTGTTCTTTTGCTACTGTATGCTCTTCATTTGAGTTACCGCCTTTCTGGTTCAGTGTTATCAAGAAATGGCCCGAGTGAATGCACCATCTTACGCTGAGCATACGGGCAAGTGCATTACTGTATTGGTATGACTGGTGGTTATTTAGCAATGACCTGCTAACAAGGAATCTAATGGCCTGTAGTTGGTAGCTAATAACTAACTGATATTGGGTGGTAGGTGGTATGTAATGGGCAATAGGCAGTGGGCCAAGAAGCATGGTAGCTAGCAATAATGTACCCTAATTTTAATAAATAAATAATGGATCATCCAAAAATGGATTCCCTTTGATCCCAAAGTGCTTCCCAAGCTGATGTTGAATAGCTGTTACTTTTTTAGTCACTGCTTGTGATTTTTATGATTTTTCAAGATTGGTACAGGATCATAAGCATGTTTAAAGTCAGAAAATCATAAGACATTAATTAGAGTGCACACTTTATCAGTTTCATCCCCTCTCCACCCATATTCCCTCCTCAGTCTCTTCCATACTCATGTAGATATTGTCTACCCACTAATACATGACTCCCCAGATCACAGATATTTTTATTTGTTAGGAGAGCAACAAAAAAAAAAAAGTAGCAAGATATCCAGTATTATAAAAAAAATACTGTTTTGCCCCTCGTAGAAACTCCTGAAATAAAATAAATCGGGAGATGTAAATATAGCTGTAAAACATAGAATGTTTTCTGTAAATCATTAAGAATATTGTACAGCACTTTACTCAGATTGACACCATATTCAAATATATTAGCTTTTTGGTCTCTTTAACAATAATAATAATAATAATAATTTCATATTAAACAAATGTTAATTATTCATACTATTATAAACCCGATGATGTTTGCTATTTGTTTATCTTGAGCACTAAATTAAAAACAATCTAAAGCTAATGATATAAAATGTCCTCTTTGATTAATTAAGAAAAATCTTATTTTAGCTGTTTATATATATTTGTGAGAGAAATGATATATTAGCTCTACTTTTAAAGTTTTTTTTTTTTTTTTTTTTTTTTTAATGATGATAAAAGTCTCCAGGCTGTCATTTGAACCCTGCAGCCCCCAAATATTGATCCAGTTGTTTGTTTTCAAACAGAACTCACTGGCCACCTTTATAAAAACAAAACAAAACAATGTACATGTTTATTTGTTTGCTTACTTAATATTTAAAACCACAATCGATAGTATCTTTCGTTGAGCGAAGTTCTGAGTTTTAGTTTTTTTTTACAGCAAGAATGCTGGTAGAAACCAAAATAAATAGTGCTGAACTGTAAAGATGGCTTACAAACTACCATTTATAATTGTCGAGTAGCCAAAATGAACTCATCTGATGCAGCACAACATGACCACGAGAGATGGTTTTTTTTATACCGTACAACAACAATCCAAGATATTTCATTGGCCAATCTTATCTAAGATTGTTGCACATACTCTAAAATCAAATCGCGGGTGCAGTCGGGGAACAATCTAAAAGGCAAAGCATCACAAGGAGGGCATTGACGTGAGGTGATTTTGCTCTTGGTGGAACTTGAGTATCCGCTATATATTAAACATCTTTTTCATTTTTTTGAGAGAGTTTTTTCTTTTTTTTTTTTTCTGTTGTCGTTTTTTTTTTTTTCTTTTGGTTGATTTTCCCTTACTCTAATATTCCCTGTACGCTTGTTTATGAATAATAATTATATTAATGACTCTGGTTGCCATTTCATACAACCCACCACAAACACCAGAAAGTAAATGGAGAAAGGGATTTGCAATGTTTTCTAAATGGCACATCACGCCAGCCAAAAAGAGAAGATTTAGCTGTTCTTCTCCTACAACGGCAGCAGCAGCCACTGAAAAAGTGTTGAGACAACGAGTATCACCCTCTGTCAAGTGTGAGGATCTTACTGCAAAAGAATTTGCTCAAATGGCGGGGATCAAAATCAATACAACAAATGATGGTGAGGAGACTGACTCTGCTTACGAGGAGCCATTAGGAACCTCTCAAATGACATCTCTCACTTCACGTACGGCCTTTTCATCAGAGTCGCGCGCAAGAGCTTGTCGTCGTATTTGGGATTCCGATTTCTGGCAGTGTGACGAGGCACATAATACACCATCGTCCTCTTGTAATGAAGATACCTTATTTATAGCCAAGCTCCGATCCAAGCCAAGTCAACAAAACTTGACAGTACCAAATGTTATTCAGAAGGGCCGCTTCAAGATTGTGGTGGGACAAGATGATACCGAACCTGTTATTCACCAGCAAGTTGTACTTGAGTGGAAACGCAAAAAATCTGACCCGTCTACTAAAAACCAATCCTAATCTGTTCACATTCCTTCCTTTTCTTAAGTTTATGTTTATATATGTGCTTTTGCTTTTTAATTTCTCTTGCTTTCTGTCCTTTTTAATCTGTAATGTAAAATCTGTATATAGTAATTCAACCTTTTCTTTTTTTTTTTATATATAAAGTAACCAAAAAGAAAATAAAAATAAATAACGTCATTTCACTTCACAAATACTTCTTTCCACGCTTGTTTAAATTGGGTCGAGTGAGAAATCTTGTTTTTTTTTTTTACAAGATAAACGCCACTATAAATAGCATTTTACATTAAAAGGGAATTGGAGCAAGCCACCATACTCTAAACAAGTTATTTTTAGAAGTATACTCCAGGAGGAACTTTATTCAAAAACAGGAGAAATAAAATAGAGCGCAAGTGTTTCTAGAAAAAGAAGGCTTGTTTATTACACTTGTGATATTTTTAACTAAAAATGATGTGATGAAATAAACAGGACTCACTGGGTCTTCATGATAGCGGACATCAAATTATACGAATCTCTCGTCAGTTAAAAAAAAAAAGTTACGCTTTCATAAATATTGTCCGAAAAAAATAGAACACGAGCTTTTGGACGTACACTCAATGAACAAGTAACTTCAAAAGGAAGTTTTACTACTACAGATTCAATAGAGAGAGAGCTGCTCTTCCTTTGGGAATAGGCAGGAGCTATCTATTCGTTTTATTGGTGTTGAAGAGGGCAGCCCTTTAGTTATCAAATAGCTTGTTTAGTTACGATCATATCCACGTAATATAACGGATAATTTTTTAAAGCTATTGCAATTTCCAATATAAATTATAAGCATTTGCTCTTTTTCGCAGAGTTTATAGAAATAGCGTCCATATCTACATTACTCTAACCTCAGCAGTACTTTCACCAAAAATAAATAAAATAGTAAAAACAGCATCCATTTTGTGTAGAAAGTGGATTTACTTTAGCTATTATTGTTGAACCTATCAGAGTTTGCCCTTAATGAAATCATTGTTTTCTCAAAAAAAGAAAATAGTACGTGATGTATAGGCGCTCTAAGGAATAAATAAAATATTTATTTTACTCTGCTCCGAATGGTTCTGTGCAGAGTAGAGTTGCCATTGTTATAATTAGTTCCGTAATGCATGTCCACATTTGGTTGTATGCATATATACACTTTCTAGAAAAGAATACCTTTTTGAGGTAATATAATTGGTAAATGGTATATAATAATCAATGCAACAGCATTAAAAAAATACACACAGGTACATGCATAAGTACGACTCAAAAAAAAAAAAAAGGTAGCCTTGTAGATAACAAACTAGACTCGGTAATAATTTGGTAACAGGAGGAATCCTCTTTAGTAGAACAGGATAAAGAATGTCCTTGAGATGGTAAAAATGATACTTAAATCCCAACGTATTATTATTTTTGATTATTTATAAATAGGATGGTATGTTGTGCTGGACAGCTCTTATTATATCATTTCCATGATAACCACAGGTAAAAACAGCAATTTGAGCACATTGCGTTTATAGATATAATGGCTGAAGGATTTAAATGTTACTCTTGTACCATTATAAAATTAATATTTGGAATTCAGAGTTCATTGGTCATCTACCATTAAACCAGAGAGTAACAGGAAAAAAATGAAGATCCACGAGATCTATTTCTATAAAGGAAATGTCTAGCTATCTTTTATTATGCTTATTCATACACATCTATTTGCATGAAGAAAACCATTTATACATAGAAACAAGCCGTTAGCCCAAAGAGTAATTAATGCGATAACAGAGATATACAGCACGTCATCCTATTAAACTATAACACTATCTGAATCAGAAGTAGTCTGTACTATACTCTTAAGTTTAAGAAAGTATAACATTCTTGAGACACCCTAAATCCAGGGATGGAAAAAGAGGCAGATACAAGAGATCAATAACACAAGAAAGACACCTTGCAAGAAATTAAAAATGATAGTAAGTATCAAAGAGCATATGAATCATCACTAAAGTACAATGAGAAACGATGTGAAAATATACATAGACTCAAGTCACCTTGATAGCAGAAATTGTACATACAGTAAATTAAGCGTATAACCCAGATCTATTCCAGGATTTTTTCTAGAATCGCTCGTGTAACAGTTTTTAAGCACATAATCCAAGTTTTTTTTTTTTTCTAGAGTGCATACTACTTTGATCTAGAGAGTTATAATAAGGAACCACTATACAGAACCTATAATTATCAACAATAGTA
>MU622506.1:14697-49973 GCA_025399235.1 Backusella circina FSU 941
GTTGACTCAGTAGTATTTGGTATGCTGTTGTACTCTTGTATCTTTTTGATAGTCCTGGTATGAAGGCGGTGGTGGTTGTACAGGATCAAAGGGCGGTGGTGGTGGTTGGGTATAAACAGTGGTTGCAGGAAAGGCATTACTTTCTCGATGAACCAAGACAGTTTCCAGCTGTCTAGAGTAAACTCGATGGACATATGGTTCAGGTTGTCCTTTTATTTATTTATTTATTTATTTATTATTATTATTTATTTAGTTTTCGCTATTTTTTGATTTTCCAAAAAAAAAGATCCAAAGACTTGAAGAATAAAAAAAAAAAAAAAAAAAAAAAAAAGCATAAAAAAGAGAGAGCTTACTTTCTCGACTGGCCAATCTACGACGTCTTATTGCTAATGCAAAAGCAATTATTAATGCCAAAACGACAATGACCCATAATACATTAATAGTAATTGTGCTCATGTTGTGAAGAAAAAAAATAAAAATAAAGATGGAGTGAAAAAAAAAAACAACTGACGAGGCCTTTTTAGAAGACTATAAAAGCATCACAAGAGAGAAATATGCTCACTTTGTGTTGCCATGAAAAAAGTCACGCTTTAGTTTCTATTCAGATTATTTTACTAATATGTGGTGCAAATAATAAAAAAAAACACTAAGATTAATCTTGATTGATTTCAGAATAGTTCATTTATTTTGAATTATCTAAAGTATGAGAGTCTGATTATACTGAATGCTAGTAGTAAAAAAAAAAATAAAAAAAAAATGCTCTGGTGTATTGAATGGGGCTTGAGAAACGGACATGTAAAAGTAAAATCTCGATTTGATTTGATCCCACTTTTTTTTTTAAAAAAAAAAATGAAGAGAAAATATGTACCTTGTAAAACCTATAATTTCAACACTTCAAGTCAATTGTATCATTTCATTTCATTCATCTTAGGATACAATTCATGTAAAACTGAAAAGTGGTGATAATAAAGTAAGAAGTTTGGATAAAGCAATAACATTTAAAGTCAGTCTTTTTTTGGGGGCAGTTCCTCATCCTATTGGTAGTTTACAAATTTAGTTGTTAAAAAGATTGAAGTGATGATTTAAAAGATACACTTATGAAAGATCTTGATATGGAATGCAAACTAATAGGCTTACCATGACACCAAATAGTACAGCTATCTAAATTTGTAAATGATCGCTTAATAGTGATACACTTTTCGTTTTATAAGTACATATATCTTTTTGACTTGGAGACTTGAATCACTTGTATTTTCATAAGTACATATACATATAAAGGCGTTATCAAATCATTTAAGGTTTAATCCCTTTATAGTGATGGCCATCTGAAGTTTAATTTCAAGATATGCCTCATTCTAATGAGGTTTTTTTATAAGCATGTCATTGATATAACCTTTGTTGGATTTATTTATCTCTTTACACTCGAATACACACGTGCTTCTATTATTACTACTATTATTATTTTATAAACCCCTCCCCCCCCACAGAGATTGGAACAACTAAAGCATTTATTAAAACTGTTACTTTTATTTTACTCTCAAAAGCGTTTGTAGTACATCATTGAGATCTATATCCTCATTTCTATTCCTTTTATATTCTATACATGGTTCAGTAATTCGATTCGAATCAATAAAATCTTTTGTAGGTCATTAATTCCTCACCACTCTCATGAAACCATATGAGATATAATCCTGTCCCCGGGAAATCGGTTTACATTCAGGAACAGAAACAAAGCAGGTTACTTTATTCTTTTTACTTGCAGTATTCATTTTAGCTCTTCTTACTAATACACAGGTACTATCATTAGCAATAAAAAATATATATGCTGTCGGAAAAGGTTTATCTAAAGCGAATCCTTCTCTCTCTCAGTAAAAATAAACTTTGGTATTGCTTTGTAAAGTTTAACCAAATATAATTATCTGACTTTAAAAAGAATCTGATAAACCTTGCTCAATTTTTTTTAAGATTTTATTTATTTATCTTTTTTATTTATTTATACATATTTATGTGGAGAGTGCACCCTGTACTCGGGCTATCGAAGCGAAGCCTTCAGAAGACGACATTATTTATCTATCCCACTCCAGTATATAACCCCAGTTCATTATCTCGATTAAAAAAATGCCCAGTAAGACAACTTCATGGAACAGATCAACAAAGTGAGGTAGACTTTGCAACCATGTTGGAACACTCCAGTAAGCTATACCGTTTTCCTCTCATAAAAGAAAATGTCCATCATAAGCTCATAAATTATATAGGCAAAAGAGGAATGCAGATAACCTGGACAGGATTCGTAGCGAATATCGGTTTAACAGTATCTAAAGGAACTGCAGGATGGTAAGGGACATAGATGACAAATAACCAAAGAAAACGTAAAAAAACAAAAAAAACAAAAAAAACAACAATAATAATAATAGTGCAAGGTACATTTATCTATTAGGATGATGAATTCAGCTGCGCTTCTAGCTGACGCCGCTCATTCATTCAGTGGTATGCAATTTACTGATGTTTTTTTTAAAAAAAAAAAAGAGGGGGGGAGGACGAAGGTTAAACTTTTTTTTTATTATCAGATCTTTTAGGCGATCTAGTGACTCTCTATACATTTAAAATGTCCCGAAAAGTACCCGACTCTATTTATCCATACGGCTATGGTAAATTTGAAACTTTTGGCTCGCTCTCGGTATCTGCCCTGCTCATTGCGGGGGGTCTCGGAATCGGATTACATTCATTCGACCTATTGCTGGCAACGCTGCCTCAGCATGTTGCTTTATCGGATGCAGCGACAGCTGCGGTGACGACATCGGCAGAGAACAACGCCATCATGTCCCCCCTTTCATCAGAGGCGTTGGATCCTAACGCTGCGTGGTTCGCACTTGGTAGTGTATTAATAAAAGAGTGGTTATATCGTGCAAGTAAGTACAACTTTTTTGAGAGTGTCACATGGTTTTGTGAAAATTTTTTTTGGCTCATATTTCTATTTGATAACAGCGCTCAAGGTTGGTATAAGCGAAAGAAGTGATGTGTTGGTTGCAAATGCTTGGTAAGCAGATATATTAGCTAGAACGGTGAAAAAAAAAAGGATCATGTGAAATTCTTATTATTATTATTATTATCTTTGGTTTATTCAGGCATCATAGATCGGATGCATATTCCAGTCTAGTTGCGTTGGTGGCCATTGGTGGCAGTTTCGCTGGTGTACCTATATTTGATCCTTTAGGTGGTATCATTGTGTCGGGCATGATTTTAAAGAGTGGTACAGACATCATGACCAAATCAACAAAGGAGTTGATGGATAAAAGCATAGAAGAGTCCGAATTAGATGAAATCAGAGATATTATTTCCGCTGTTAAGGTAAAATAAATATTCATATATATTTATCAATATATTCATTTCTTTTTTTTTTTAAAAAAAACAGAACAAGGAAGTTGATCTTTTAGATTTCCATTCAATCCGAGGTCGTAAATTTGGACCTTTCCACCACTTGGATCTCGTTTTACGTTTAAACCCTAATTTATCTCTAACTAGGGCTCATGACTTGGAGCAAAGAGTACGCGTCGCGATTAAAAATCAATGCTCATACGTTCAGGAAGTGATTATCCACATTGATACTGAAAACCAACCTAGACATTTTTAAATGAATAAATAAAAAGGTATATACTCGGGCTTTTGGCCTAGAATAGGCAGAACTAGAGTGACCTTTATGTACACGATTGTGTAACCTATTGTTCAGCCCACTTGTTTATTTTATGCAAAATAAAGAACCTGCGACAAATATAAAAAAGCAAAACGTTTTGTTTGTTTTTCGTTTTCTTTTTTTCTTTTTTTTTTTTATTTTCAACATTTAACAAATCATGTCTGGAGAAGCAAACAGTTACCGAGGTGGTGATTCTGGATCTAAAAACGGGGATAAAAAAAAAAAAAAAAAAAAAAAAAAAAAAAAAAAAAAAAAAAAAGTGAAGCATTATGCTTCATTACCGATATGGTTTAAAACTCACGATGAAATGTGTTTTTATATATACTTTTTTTAACTATAACCAAAGGAGGTGGACAACCACAGTATCAAAGCCATCAACCTAACCCACAAGAGGCTGCCCAATATGCCAGACAGCATTATGGCCAGGATGATGATGGCGATGATAGTAAGTACCAAAGTGGAGGGAGGAGCATTGTATATATCCTTGGCTAACTTAATTTATCATTAGAGAGCCATCTTTTCAACTCTGTCTTATCCAAAGTGACTGGTCAAGGAGGAGGCGATGAATCCCAGCATCACCTCAACGAGACGGAAGCCGAGCATGCTGCTCATGCACACGATAAAATCTATAATCAAAATGCTGGTCAACCTGCTGAAGGGCAGTCATCACGCGACATGGGCTCTGCTGCAGCTATGCAAGCATTTAAAATGTTCTCAGGCGGCGGTGGCAACAGCGGAGGTGGAGGCTCAAGCCAGCTCGTAGGTATGGCTATGGGTGAAGCCATGAAACTTTTCAACAAACAAGGTGGTAGCCAAAGCGGTGCAAACCAGAGCGAGATGCTTCAGTCTGCTGCAATGATGGCCATGAAGCTCTTCGCGGCTCAAAAGGGCGGCTCGGGCGGTGGTGGTGGTGGTAGCATGGGAGCAATTCTGGGTATGCTTGGTAGCGCTGGTGGAGAACAAAAACAGTCTGGTGGTGGAGCCATGAGTTTACTTTCCAAGTTCCTTTAATAAGTTTTAAATTTGTAACAAAAAAAAATACTGTGCTTGTAGTACGCACAGAAAAATAAACCAAGTACGATTCTTTAAACGAGGTTGTTTTTTTTTTAAAAAAAAAAAATGTAAAGCTACTCTCATAAGCTTGGGAGGTCTTCATTTTTATTATAAATTGCTTTTGTTCTGACCATAATACTTTTCCGTTTCTTCTAATGCTCTCAGTGAACGAAAAACTCTTGAAATTAAATAAAAGCGCGAGGGTGTTGCTTGAATATGTGTTTTATCTCATTTTCTTGAAAAAGACAGTACATACTTCATACCCGTTGTTTACAAGTATTAATGCACGATTATTTGAGCGTGACATGTAATAAAACCTAAGACACCACACGCAGTGTTTGAAATGTATTAAGCGATGAAATAAATGATTATGCACTTTAAATAAAGCGCTACTATGAGTAAAGATTAGCAAGGTGATAGATATTGTATACCAGTAAGTCTGGAATAAGCCTCTTTCTTTTCTATTATTCCACGCAACATGATCAATGGTACGTGCCTCGACGCGTTTATAATAATAATAATAATATAAAGCACATCGTATAAGATATAAACCAAAACTTCTCTTAGCTCAAAGCATTTATATCACCCATACACGTTGCCTTCTATTTTTGTGAGGTTAAAATTCATACCAGCTCCAACCCCTTTCGTTTTTTTTTTATTTTTTTTTTTAAAAAATGAAACAGTGGATTTGATTTTCGTGTAAAAATGCCAAAGCATAATTCATCACCATAAAAAAATTCTCACGAAAATAAAATAGTATATATAAATAATATATATACAATGAGCAATGAAAACAATCCTTATTGAGATATAA
Source organism: Backusella circina FSU 941 (assembly GCA_025399235.1). Taxonomy (NCBI): domain Eukaryota; kingdom Fungi; phylum Mucoromycota; class Mucoromycetes; order Mucorales; family Backusellaceae; genus Backusella; species Backusella circina. The sequence goes on from MU622506.1 coordinate 20,256, forward strand.
AAAATAATCCATAGGCGATAACTTGACGTTGCACTAGATTGTTGCATTTAGTAGCACCTCAAGAGGAGAGCATCCCTTAAAACTTGGTTTATCTAAACATACATTGGCTTTGAACAGTTCTTTTTATTATTACAACAGTAACTAAATTACGAAATTAAACTTATATACTAGACTATTATTACATAATGACTAATGAATATAACGTTTTCTTAATACAATTAGCGTATTTTTTCTTGGGATTTTTTTTTTATGCAAACCTGCATAAGTATTACAAAAATACCTCTTTTCAACATAAAAAGGAGAGAAATAGCAATTTGAAGCCTATTATATAGAAAGAAAGAATAGCGACAATAGCGAGAATGATCTACTCAACTCTATTTCCTTTGGCTCCAAAAATAGTAAAGGAATAACAGATTTAAAGCAAGCTTCTTTATATATATATATATATATATAGGAATATGCATGAGTGATGATAAATAGCGGTGCTGATTAAATACAATCCATGTTTAATTAACTCTCTTCTCCCCCAATAATAACATTTATTCTATTTTGCACTAATATTCAATACACTCAAACACTTAATTGAAACTATTTCAATGTCTTCCTTTTACATTTCTAAAAATAAATCCAAGAAAAACCAATAAATCTCCTTTTTTTTCTTTTTTTGTATATAAATAGAGCTCATTAAACATGTAAAGACATATTTCTCTCTTTTTTCCCACTTTTCTTCATCTTTTTTTTCCCTCTTTCCTAGTTTGGTATTTGATGTACGAGGGAAAGAAAAGCAAAGACTATTCACTTGGCTCACTTGGCTTACATGGAGCTGCAATGAATGGCAATGTTGGTAAGTAGAGTAGTTACGGACAAAAAAGAAAAAGTTTTTCATTGTTTTTTTTTAAAAAAAAATGTATTTTTTCGTTGATAGGACTCGTTAAATTCGCCTTGGATCACGGTGCCTCCATCAACTCTGTCGTCAATGGATACATGCCACTCCAATTAGCCTGTATAAACGATAGCAATATAGCAGTTGTTCAATACTTGATTGATCGAGGCGCAGATATAAATGCCCAAAGGTAAAACTTTGTTATACACCCAATTTCTTTATCTCCTCTAATCACATGATAACAATAGATGGTCCAAGAAGCATAGTACAGATAAATCACAAGCAGTGGCAGGTGCTATAGGCTCTACCGCCCTGCACGTTGCCTGTGTCAATGGATGCACAAGGAATGTAGATTTACTTCTTCGCAATGGTGCAAGAGCCAATGTCAAAGATAAGTATGGGTCTCGACCCATCGATCTTGCAGCCGCAAAGCATCACGTGGAGATTGTTAAACTGTTAAGGGCATACGGCTCTTCAGAGCACAGAGGAGGAATACAGCAAGAGACTGGAACAAAACTACGTAGGTCCATCGATATATCCTATTCAACGAGTGAATCTTCAAAAGAACATCTCCGTAGACCCAGTTTACCTTGTATAGTTGAATCAAGAAATTCACAAACCAACATTCCTCCCGTTCCTTCGTTACCCCCACCCAGAAACAGTCTGCAACAACAATCAAGACCCTTTATAGATGACCTGTATTCCCCTCATGATATCCATGCCAAAACACCAGAATTAGGATCCTGCAAATCCTCTGATGGCTCGGATATTCTTGGTTCCCCTCCTACCTATCCTTGTGAAAATGATCCCGATATCCGCCAAGACTACTATAGCTATGGCGTCATGGACCACTTTGACGATGAGAACTACCTTATTTCTTTGGAACGCAGAGCATTTGGTCATTCCCATATTCATGAAGATGTATCCAGACTCTCCACTGAATCAGCCATTAGCTCTTATCGCCCTTCCTCAGAGAGTGCATCCTTGCAACGCTACAGCTCCGATGGTGGTGGCTACCTCCGAGCAACAGCTCTTATGAATGCCATGTATACGAACAGTACAGATGACAATGAACCCCTTCCTCGACCCTCTATCTATATCGACAGACCCGATGCAGATACCTTTATTAAACAGGATAAAGAATCAAAGAAGACCTGGTGGAATTCCATCATGGGTGGAAATGCATACAAATCCTACAGTGACCATCCTCGTCATTCCCTTGAGAGTCACTCACAGCATCGTAGCAGTGTAGATCATAGACGGAGTATAGATAGTCTTTCTCATCTCGCAAAACGAAGCATAGAGGGCTTATCATGCAAAAATACAGAATTCTCAGACAGCCGTGAGGGTGAGCTAAAAAAGACGAATGGTTTCATATCCAGATGGGTAGGAAATTGGTCTACTAAAAGGTAGATTATATATATAAATATAAATATATAGTTATGCTTGTTGAACAAGTTGCTTTATGTTTGTGTACATATATCAAAACTATGCGTTTCTCTCTGTTCCTTTTATATTTATAAATAACTTGTACATAAAACCCTACTTTTTGTCTTATATATATATAATAATTGTATTTTCTTTATGATGATAAAAAAAAGTGATGAAATATTTAAACTGTAGGTTGTGATTTGTCAAACCAAAGTTTGACAGATTTGTCTTGATCAATAGAACCAGAAGCAATGATGTTCATTGTTGGATGACATGCAATACAAAGAACGACATCTGCAAAAAAAAAAAAAAAAAAAAAAAAAAAATGTTACAAAAAAAAAGCGAGAGCATTTTTCTTCAATAATACACTTTACCAGAATGACCTTCTAACTTTTGTACAATTTCCTTTGTCTGCAAATTCCAAATGTAAATGCAATGGTCCTCACTACCACTCACTATCCATTTACCACCCGTCACACTGAAACTAGCAAAAATACAATATTTGTTGTTTTCATGCCCGCGATATGTCTTGAGGCACTTTCCAGTATGATAATTCCACAATCTTAAAGTATTGTCAAGTGTAGAAGCAAGGATATATTTACCATTAGGTGAGAACTTGACAAATGATCTAAAATTCAAGCTGTTATTATCTTATGGATATCTATATATCACTTGTGTTCTACTTACACCGGTGGATTATCATCATCTACTAGTGTTTTTAAACATTGTCCACTAGCTGTATCCCAAATACGACTATTGAATATAAGTGAGTTACCCTCACTATAGATTATATCTATTTATATAAAATAACCCTCTCTCTTACATTAATCCATCATGACTGCAACTCACAATCATTGTACCATCTCTATTAAAGTGTACGGCAGAAACAGGATCTGAATGGGCGGGTAATGTCTTCATACACTTACCTATTCTCATATATCAGAAATCCATAAATATACATTAAATAAACTTACCCTTTTTAACATCCCAAATCTTGATACTTTCATCAAAAGAACCAGATACAATCAAATTTGACTGAGGATTATAATTGACGCAAAATACATAGTTTGAATGACCTTTCAAGACCTTGACTGTATCACGCTGTTTTTATAAGAGAGAATGTTTAGTTTCTTTTTTTTTTTTCGCATAACAATAAGACACTCACTGTTGCCAAGCTCCAAATGCGGATGGTTCTATCATCAGAAGCTGAACACAGGTTCTGAGAGTCAGTTGCCCATGCCACATCCGAAATACCTTGAGTGTGTCCCTCAAGTGTCGTCTCGTATTTTCCATCCAACGCGTGCCAAATCTTGATTGTTTTATCAGCAGCTTTTATATATTCGTTAATCATCGGTTCTTTATTTATATTTATTTACTTTTTACTTACAACAACTAGCAAGCCACTTTCCATCAGGTGAAAACTTGACACTCGATACAGACATGCGATGTCCTACAAGCGAATACTTTAATTCATATTGAGGTTTACGCTGTTCTGGGCGCGGTGCTGCTGGCTTATCGCTATTATCGGTCTTTTTGGCTACTGGTTCACCCGTACTTTCTTCTTGTGCTCTCTTTTCTGCTCTCTTTTCTTCTTCTTCCTCTTCTTCAGCAGGTGGTGTGTTTTCAACTTGCTTTTCTGTATCTGATTTGGCGTCTGTCTCCACTAAATGAGGTTCGTCGATTTTAATGACCTTGAACAATTTTTTTAAAAAAGAAAAAACCTTACTTTTTATGTATATATCTCTTTCTGTCTCTTTTTTTTTGCACTAATAGCTAGAAAGTGTCTGTTTGTTATAGGTTAATAACTGAGGTTTGATTGTTTGAAATGTCTATGTATAATGTACCAAATATAACAATAATAATTAATTTAAACAGAAGAGTTTAAAATAAAAAAAAAAAGAGAGAATCAATCATTATTGTGACTTGTTTGAACGCACCATATATGTCTATTGTTGTCATGACTACACATGTACGCAAGTGTTCTTAACTCATGTGAAGTATATTGCCTTCAACATGGCATCTACTCTATTCTATCCTATACTATTCTATCCTATGAATAGTATTTATATATACATCATTCTATCCGTACGTTAAGCCGTAATATGAGTCTTAGTATGCTAGTTTTTCTCTTAATAACAAGTTGATATCATGTCTATAATTTAACATGGGATAGGCTTTAACCATCATCATCATCATTATCAGAAATAAAGAAGAATTCTAATAAAATATATCTTGGTCTTTGTTATATATATTGAAAGTGGATCCATTTGCATCGATAAAGATATCCAAATCTCAAACTATGAATGTTTCTACCACTTTTTTTTATTTTATTTTAAACATCAAGTCTTTGTCTTGAAATAATCAGGACAAATGATGGATGGTCTTACCCTGAAGCCATGTTTAAACCTCTAAAATGGTCTTTTATTGGTTCATTGTCATATTTTTCCGAGGTAGAAAAAAAAATTGGCAGGAGACAGCAGAAATGGTTAGTATGACTGCTACCAAAATGCGTATAGTGTATAGCCCAAGAAACCATCGTGTTGAGTTTCACCTTGATAAGAAAAATAAATAAATAAAAAAGTACCTTGACACACAAGTTGTGTGTAAAGTGCACAATCGTTGCTTTTGGCTAACTTTTCGAGTTTATTCTATCCTGTTTTATAAAGTTGAGTCGAAAAATATCACAACATTGGTTGGATGTGGCTTAGATGTGACGTCACTAGCAAAAATTTTCGTCTGCGGAATAGTGTTTGGTTCCTCATTGACCTAAATCTTTTTTTCCCTTTCTCTCTTCTTCACTGCTCGAACGATATCACTATGGCTCACGCTAACGTCTGGAACTCCCACCCCAAGAAGTACGGTAAGGGCTCTCGCCAATGGTACGTATTTTATTTTTTTGCTTTATACCCTTCCAGCATTTTAAAAAAAAAAGAGGACATTGACCCATCTCCTTTTGGGTGGCTTATATATACCTTCCAAAACCTAATATGCAACAAAATAATATATATAGCGAGATAATAACCTGATATTTTCTTTATTTATATATAATACTTTAGCCGTGTCTGTGCTCACCGTGCTGGTTTGATCCGCAAGTACAACTTGAACGTCTGCCGTCAATGTTTCCGTGAATATGCCAGCGATATTGGTTTCCACAAGGTAAAGTATAAGAAAAAGGGCGAAAAAGGACTGATAAATATGAACAGAGATTTTGATAAACTAACGTCTGTTTCATTTTTTAGTACCGTTAAAGAAAAATATTTATGATTTATTTGACGTCAACATAAATTCTTTTTTGGGGGGTCAAACTTCTTTCATAACCAAAAATAAAAAAAGTATAAACCATGACGAAGTTCTGTTTTACAAATGTGAACCCCTTTTATATGAACCCTATTCATTTTGTTTTTGATTTGAATTGGTCACGTTATTTTGTTGTATTTTATATATAAAAGCGTTCAATGATCGATTATTTGTTTTCTTTATTATTCTAATTCTATAATATACATTGTCATCAGATATGGAAGACCAACAACAACAACATCGACCATTTAATATTCTTACTCTTGTCACAACCTCACTTGCTGTGGTAAGAAATGGTTGTTTTTTATTATTAAAGAGAGAATGTTAAATATGTAAAAAAAAAAGGTTGCTTGGCTTATCCTCTTTGTGGGAGCTTGTGTTGGCCAAATCAATGGTGTGTCTTGGTGGATCATCATCTATCAACTCTTCTTTGTGGTATTTGTTGTCATTGCACTCCTTACTAGACGCTTCGACAGATTCCAAAATATGGTAATTGTTTCAATTAGAATGTATAAATATACCAACAAGATAACATTAGATTCACGTGTTCTTGGCTATCGGTACCGTTTACTTGACTTATCTTGTACAAGGCATGTTGAATTTAATCGATATTAATGTGGGTGCTAGAGCTGCTTCTGCTGGTGCCATCATTTTGATCATTGTAGAGGTAAAAAGCATTTAGTACACAAAAAAAAAAAAAATGCCCGAAACAGATATTAATTTGACACACTTTACATAAATTATAGTTCGTTTGGATCTTCCATTTGACAGCTCCTATCGATTCGGCCATCTCTGGTAGCAACCTTGGTAATAATACTTCTATCAATGGTCCCAATGTCATGAATAAGCTATCAAATGCTATTAATCCAAACTCTAACGTAAACACCAAGTATGAGAGTTCACCATTACCTCCTCATCCTCAGGTAAACACCGATGCTTCCCAGCAACCTACTGAGCAGGCTACTGCACTACATAGCTGTAAGTTTCTATTTTTATTCCTTCAAGTCATTGGTACTCGTCTTAATTTTAGTATGTTTCTTAGATGAAGCCAACCCTAGTGATCCACAAGAACTTTCGTTTGACAAGGGTGAGCAACTTGAGATCACTGATAAGCGTGGGAACTGGTGGCAGGCTCGCAAACAGGATGGTACCACTGGTATCGTTCCAAGTAACTATGTAAGTTTTACTTTAATTCATCTGATATAAGTTTATTCACAATCTTATCTATTATAAACATAATAGTTCCAATAGATACTACCAAATGATACAGTTCTTTAAACCAAGACTTTTTTAAATTTTGTTAATTAAATATAATGAATATCAACTATCCTTACATATTATATATAAATATATATTAATATTAAATAAATAACTAATTATACTCATGCTGTCATACATTTATGCATTTTGCAACCTAGAACAGTCTTGAACATGTGTACTTTTTTTTTTTCATGCCAAGCTTGCCAGTTAAATTGAATGAACGTAATTTTTTTTTTTTTGTCCAATAATTTTACATTGTTTTTCTTACAAAGCAATGCATGCAAACCCTTAATATGATAGGTATGTCTAAAGTTTATTGTGGTACAATACAAGTAAAGTACATTGGTTTTACTATGGAGTGATTTTGTGTTTTTTTTTTTTCGCTTTTCATTCTATGCGTGTGTCGATAAATATATATATCATGTATTTTATTGTGCTTTCGCCTTTGCAACTCTCTTCTTTTTAGGTTTATTAGGAGCAGCAGCGGCACAGAACCAAGTAATAGCGAGCATAGCAACGGTACCAGCCGCATAACAGATCTCGGGACCAAACACCCAGTACAGACTACAAGCAAAGATGGGACCAAAAGCTCTACCCAATTGGCCGAAACTACGGAATTCGCCCAAAGCCCGGCCCTTGGATAAAGCATCATTCTGCTTTGAGGTATCCTGGTGACATTGAAGGCTAGCCAAACTAGTGAGGCAATTGACAACAGTGCCTGAGGTGAAAGCAAGACATGTAACACCTCCATACAACCATGCAGCGGCGCGATCTGATTCTACAGTAGAGGCAAGACACCACAAACCCATTGTACAGGCAATCATACCCTGGAGTATAATTATCTTTTCACCCATCTTTTGTACTCTACGTCTCACATAACCTCCCTGGATTAATGCAGAAATAATACCCATAAAACCCAACAGCTTTCCTTGCTGCATATGACTGTAATCCAATACATCAAATGTCAAAAATACCAAGGTGAACTCCATACCCGAGAAAATAAACGAAAACACACACATGATGCGGTTCAATGCATACATATTTAATAGGCGCCTCTGTTCTGAAACCACGGGTTGTTTCTCCTCCTTCTTTTCTGAGGAGCTACCACTGTCTTCCACCTCGGTGCGAAAGTGGATGGTCTCTGGTAATGCTCTATACAAGTATACCGTCTCGACGGATAATAAAATCAAACCGATCAAGGCAGCCATAGAATAAGGATAAATTCCAAATTTAATTAACGAAGGACATGATTCAGTCAAATCCATAGAGGCAAACCAGGCACCAATAGCTGGGCCAATAGTAAAGGCAATTGCAAATGCAATACCCACTAGAGCCTATAAGATCATGACAACAGGTTTAGTTTTTCATCCCACAAAATGGAAATGGGATTGAGTTTTAAAATAATGTAATATATAATATGTCTCACCAAACTTTGGGATCTCTTTTCAGGTGTAGTCACGTCAGAGATGGCTGCAATGCTTAATTGAACATTTCCTTCACTTAAACCAGCGATAATGCGTGCCACCAAGAAGAGACTAAAGGAACGAGCAAACAACCAAACCAAAGTAGAAGCGATATTACCAACCTAAGTAGCATTCATTGGAATTAATTAAAAAAAAAAAAAAAACACGCACACACAATATTTATACACATATTTTTACTCAATTGTTTTATATATATATATTGCTATTTGCTTTCCTTACCATAGTCCATAATAACACCTTACGACGACCCAACTTGTCACTCATTCTACCAATATAGGGTGATACAAAAAACTGAAGGAGAGAAAATAAGGAGCCAATCAGACCTCCCAACAAGACGGTGTCCCATTTATCAACATAACCAGTTGAATTGGTTGAGTGCTTGTTTGATTTTATCATATATTTGAACTGCTCTAAAACCTGTAAGGCATAACCAAGAATTGTTTCCTAATATATATATATATATATATAATCACATATTTAACCGAAAGTGCTTATTCTTTAAAAAAAAAAGATGGTACCTGGTGTCCGACTTCAGCACTCTGATAATAACTCAATAGACGAGGATAAAGCGGTAAAATGATAGTAAAAGCAAACAGATCGATAAGTAGCGCCTTGAATACTGTACTCACTATCTTTTTTTGATGTGACTCATTCACTGCCGACATGATATATATAAATATGTTTTATTCCCCCTAAATATATATGTATGTTTGTGGAAGAAAGAAAGAAGAAAGGGTTAAATTATAAATAATTATTATAACAAAAACGAGTCGACTTTTAAAAGCACTGCAGGTCCGAACATCACATGACTACTTTTGTGTGTGTGTGTGTGTGTGTGTGTGTGTGTGTGTCAAATGTATATATTCGGCTTTGAGCAATAGACGGTTTTATCTTCTTTTCTTTCACTTAATGAATGATCCTGGTTGATACAATTGTGGGTGGCTCCTTTTCTTATTGTCGTCCTTAATCTGGCATAAAACTCGTTTATTGCTTTTATAACTATTTAGGTAACTATAGCAGCCATTCTATTCCTACCTATGAACAAAATGAACTCAACTTCCCCATTGATGCTTAGATACCATCTCTTGCTAAATCATTTTTCATCTTATACACACTTTTATTATCTTTATTTCCTTTTCTTTTTTTTTTTTTTAAAACAAAACCTCTATCAAGAAGTCATCTATTTTTATTATTACTCTTTTCCTTCTTTATTATAAAAGAAAAGGTAAGTAAAAGCGCATTGCTGTTATTGGTAATTTGTTGTTTTTTCTTATCAAATCCCCGATAAGTTTAGATAAACCCCCCCTTTTTTTTTCAAAATGTATACTCGATCCTCTCCTTATACTACAACGGCAAGATCACTGATCAACCCACCGACATTTATAGAATATAGCGAATTACGATTTTTAATTGTGGATGCTCCGAGTTCCAACAGTTTACCACTCTATATCAAGGTTTGTTTATATAGAAAAACAGCTTTTTTTACATTATCCTATTCTTGTATTAAAAAAAAAAAGAAGGAAATAACGTAAATGTCTCTATCACAAAAAGGAGTTTGAACGTTGGAATGTGACTGATGTCGTAAGATGTTGCGAGGCGACCTATCCAACGGAGCCATTGACTGAAAAGGCTATTCAAGTACATGATTTTGTGTTTGCGGATGGTGAGGCACCACCTGGACCCTTTGTCGATGCATGGCTTCAGTTAATCGAGGTACGGTTCCAAAGTGCGGCACCAACAGCAGCAGAGGATCAGGCCAAAGATGCATTACCATGTATTGCCATTCATTGTGTAGCTGGTTTAGGAAGGTAAAAGAAAAAAAAAACGGGGACAAGAAAAAAAAAAAGATGGAATCAAGTAATAGTAACAAATCATTCTTAGAGCCCCAGTTCTTGTCGCTATTGCTTTGATTGAGCAAGGTATGCCTGCATTGGATGCTGTAGCTTATATTCGTGAACGTAGAAGAGGTGCGATTAATAAGAAGCAGCTACGATATATTGAGACTTATAAACCAAGAACGAAAAGCAGCTGTATTATCTGTTAAACTACTGCTTTGTTATTATTATCATGATAGAACCTTTTTTTTTTTTTCTCATTTAATATCAATTTCTCCCCTTTTTTGCATCATTTGATATTTGCATTATTGTTATTTTTTGTTTGCTTTTTGTGTAGTGTTTTTTTTTTTTTTTATAAATAAAAAAAAAAAAAAGTTAACTTTATTATATATAAACATGCCAGTTGTTTTCTATTTTATAAAAGTATTAATTTATTGAACGCTATGAATGGAATAAAATCGTTCCCATACGGGCCAAGAAGAATAACTGCACAATAACAGTTACCATGGCAACACCAATTGCAACACCGGGCACTAAAAGAGATTTTGAGCTACCAGAGGATGGAGGTGGTGCTGTAGAGGAAGTGGGTGGTTTAGGTGAGAATTCAGGGTAAGTAGGTATTGGTCTATCCGAACCGGAGATTGGTACTTTTTTTTAATAGTGAAAAAAAAAAGTGAGCATCAAATGTAAATTAGATAGAGAAAACACACCTCCTTTGTTCTCCTTTTTTTTTTTGATCGGATATGTAGTTTCTTACCTTTTGAAATAGCGGTGCTACCTCCTGGGATCGAAGAAGGTATATTAGAATTGGATGTAGGAATAGAGGTCGAAGTAGGAGCTACGGTGATCCTACTATTCGTATTTGATGTAACAGCAGAAGAGGCTGGACTGCTTCTCATTTGTGAAATAGTGGTAGATGTGGCAATATTATTTGAAGTTGTTGTCAATGTTTGGCCAGGCCAAGAATCTTGAATACATGCGTTATAACATACAATGTTGCTACCACAGGATGTAATACATGTGTTTGTTTTATCAACTGTTTGAATCATTGTAAACTCTTAGAATAAATATATGCTTAATGGATTAACTTTAAATCATACCACAGCCTTGTAAACATGCTATATCGCCTTCAGGACATTGACATAAGGCATTTGCTTGTTGAGCCAAAATACCAATAAAAATACCAAAAAGTAGAATTCTAATATTCATTATAATAATAATTATTAAAAAGAAGAAAAAAAAAGTTAAAGCATGGCAAAAAAGGATTTAATGCTGCTTATATACAAATCTCCCCTTGTAAATCGAAACAATCTACTTGCTCAAGATGTTTTTTCAATATTTTAGTGATCTTCTTTTCATCAAGTATAATTCAACTTGCAATCAACGATGAATTGTAACACTGGCAACATTTTAGAATGGAGTTTTCTATAATAAATGTTTTATTTTGTGAAATTATTAAAAATATTTCTATTATAGAAAAAAAAAAAATTATATTCAATACATACAAAGTTAAAAAGTATATCAAGTATTGTGAGATGGAAAAAATAAAAATAAAAAAGAGTGAGGTTGATCAAAGAGGGATTTGATTAACCTGACAACTGTTGCCATGAAAGAAAATGAAATCCCCCTTGCATTTCATAATAAATCGTTGATCAGAAAAGTTACAAACCAGAATATCATTTTTGCTTTAGAAACAGACAGTGTGTGTATTGATAAATCAGTGAAAAGAGTCAAATCAGCTCTAAATAAGTGATGATTGACCATGAAAATGTGACATGCTATTTTATTTAACTTTAAAGAAAATATAGATGGGGTTTTGTTCAACTAAGCAACAAGCTCCCCTCCTTTTCTATGACTGTAGACTGGTTTCAAATGTAGCTTATATTTCTGATTTATTCGTTATTAAATGTGTATATGTTTCAACTTGATGTTGTGAACTCAGTCGAGGTATATTTGAAGTTTATTTTTTTTTTTTTCTTTCCGGGATCCTGATATGGTTTCCATATATTGATTTGCATAATGTTCTTAATTTCTTGTTAATCTTATTTTTGTATCATGCTGAAAAGCATTTTTGGATCAACAATATTCAAAAATAGCAACTTTTTTTTTTATTACTGCTATTCATCATGTTGGTACTAAATGAATTGATTCAACCTCTGTTCACTGATCAATGCGGTCTTTTATAATAACACAGAGCTGTTTCATATTTTCAGCCTGCCGAGCTATTTTTCCTTTATTCGATTTGATTTCAGTTAAGCACGTCACTTTTTTTTTTTTCGAAAGAAAAGGTAAAGTACATATATATATGTGTTTGCTTTTTTTTTTTTCTTTTTTCTTAGAAATGAATAACAACCATTTAGCTGAACAAGACCCATTAGCTGACAATATACCATATTCATCCTCTGACAGTCAGATAGGTCACTCAAGTATTAGTACAATCGACGTTACACAAGAACAACAAGATCACAGTATTCACGATCTAGAAAAAGGCGATCCCCTTACAAGAACAAATACTATATTATCCTTAAAAACACTTAAATCAGTACAAAAAAAAATGAGTGACGCATTAGATAACTATTATTTATCGGCTTTCTTGCTCATTGTGGCGGGTATCTGCATTGCATTCCAAGCAGGTAATTAAAAAAAAAAAAGAAAATGGAAATGGAAATGGAAAAAAAAAAATGGAAAGCTGACAATGGCATCAATATATACTTAGGCTGTAATGCTACACTTAATCAATATGGTGGTAGATCATTTTCAGCCGTCATATCATTCAGCGTGGGGGTAGTATGTTGTTTAATTTTTTTCGGTCTTGATGTTACTGTTGCTGATACACCATTGCCTAATGATTATGTAAAAAGTAAGTATTTCTTTTTTGAAAATGGATTACTTTATGAGGCACATTATAACTGACAGTTTATATATCTATTTATTAAAGCTGCTCCTTGGTATGCATGGATTGGTGGTATTCTTGGTGCTTATTATGTTATCGTCAACATCATGACTGTTCCTCGATTAGGCACTGCAACGGTATTGAGGTAAAGAAAAAAAAAATAGAGAGAGTGAATATGAATTAATATTTAAATTCGGATTGTATTCCTATTAGTATTTTTGTTTGTGCACAGGTAAATAGAATCAAACAACACATCGTACTTTAGATGTCTAATAGAATATCATTATATATATAGATCATCATGGCTTGTGTTATAGATCACTTTGGCTTGGTAGGAGTGGCTCAGAGAACATATACAGTGTGGAGAATATTAGCATCCATTGGACTTGTTGGGTGTGTAGTGATCATTGCAATATTTTAATGTTTTTTTTTCTTTTGTGATTAATATTATGAATAATGTTAACTGTAAATAAAAGCCATATGCATACATCCATACATATATCTTTGTTTAAGTAATGATAACTAGTATATTTGCTAATAGCCCAATAAATCCGTGGTACTCGTATGATAGTGGATCACCGGATCACAACGGCTGCATATTCATCAATGAATATACCATCCGCTGAATATATTATAGAGGAAGACTGCCATAAGCTACTAATCCATTTGGCATCATGGCGTTAAAAAGAACAAAAATATTGGTAAAGTAGTTACGTATTTGTTTATTATTAAACGGAAATCCTAAATTTGAAAATAATACTAAGAAATGCAGGAAGCGGAGATTAAAATAACAACCATACTTTGACATATACACTATTGGTTTTTTCACCATCCAAAAGCATTAAAATACCAAAATCAGAAAACTGCTACTTTTACATTTTATCTATTTTTCAGCCTAAAGCACTAAATCACTATTTTATTTTATTTTGGATTTCATCAATGCGAGTAAATTTCAAGCCAAAAAATCAATTTCCAGTTCTTATTTAACCGAGTGAGAAGGACTGCAAATCAGATGCATATATCCAAGCTTAAATCTCATATTCTCATCCAATCATATTCAAAATGATATTCGAACTAACTATTACTATTGAAATTCTTAATGTACCAAAGGACAGGTACCATTGGGAAAAAAAAAATAGATACCTCATCATACTTTGTTTTATAATACAATAATCTATTTATTTCAAAGAAAAATAATAAAAAAAAGAGATTGATTACTTTTCATCCCCAGTTATTATTTTTTTGTTAAAAACCGAAGTATTATTTTTTAAAAAAAAAAGAAACAAAGAAACTGTATATTAATAAAAATTGTATCCTGTTTTAGTAAAGTCTGTGCTCTTACTCCAAAAAAAGTTTTAAAGGTTATGGTTTTTAAAAGAAAGATAACTGCTTTACAGAAAGTGATATAACTTGACGGCTTTTCCGAGAAAGGAAAGCCCGTCTAGTTTTGATGTATGCCATTCAACAATTTAATTATAATCCCTCTAGAACAATGATAAAAGCAATATAATCATTATCTTGTTCAAGTTTGCTTTTTGTCTTGTTTAATAGGTAATCAGCAAATTAGTAAGGATGTATAAATAAGGGTGTTTTGTATCAAGTTTCACAGCCTTCATTACTCTTTCTTTCTAATACAAATGGAAAAGCTCATTCATATCCTCTATTCCATCACCTCGTGTCTGATACTTTTAGAAGATATAAAAATTAACCGCATTCACGAAATAATTCTTTTTTACTTGATAACAACATAAATAAAGTAGACGAGACATGAAGACGTCAGTTTAGCTCAAGTCCAGTACCATAGCAGATAAGAAGTTGGCGAGACATGTGCTGCAAGAAAAAAAAAAAAAAAAAAAACTGTACTCAATATTTACTTTCACTTCTAAAAATGGATTGGTGGAATTCGGGGGAAAAGAGGGGCATATCAAGATCGATCGTTTTTATTATTATTTTTATTTTTTTAAATACTAAGAATAACTTTTATTATGAGAGCTTTTACAATTTCCAATTTTTGATATTATCATTTTTTGTTGATGGTTCATTTGTGTTATATATCACTGCATCATTTATAGGAGGTAAATAGGGTTTCTTGCGATTTCTTGATGTTGTCGACTCTGGAAGCTGGGATCTTCGTGCCATTCTTTGATAGGTGGACGGTGATTCTATCAAGTAATTGTGGGTTTGAACAGTGAGTGATCCTTTTCTCAATAGCTTGGAATAATCTGGAAAAAAAAATATGAATGAAAAGTTTTTTTTTTTTTTAAAAAAAAATAAAAAATAAAATAAAAGTTGATTAATAATGTCTTACGAAGTCCACATGCGTTGCATAACGTTCTTGCACCATCGGGTCCTCTTCTCCACTCTGGAGTTTCAGTTGTTTTACAAGAATGACAATATTGTCCAACCATACTACGTTTCTAATCATTTTTATAAGATCTTAGTTACTTGTTAAGTAAATATATATAAAGTTTAGCTGTACACTTCTCCGTCTGTATTTTGGTCCCTCCGTATCACTTAAACTCCTGGCTTGACGGATCATACCATATTCATTTATAGTCTAATCAGTATTAGAGAACAATTAATATTAAATAAATAACAAACAAATCCAATCTTTTTATATAGTTACTTTATATTGGTCAGAGATCATTGGCGTATCGCACATCCCCTCTGATTCCTGTGACCCTTGTAAATACTTTAGAGAGTCCAGTATTCCACTTGTTGTATCATAAACCTGATTTAGCATGATGGATCTTAATTCTTCAGTGAAAGGCTGCGACTGATACTTTAAAATATCCTTTTGTAGAAAAGTACACTGTTCAATCACCTTTTTATTATTGAAAAGATCAAAAGTTTGTTTAAGCATAGACATAAAAAATGATACGTTATTTTAGATGCATGCGTTTTATTTTGGAGGCACAAACTATACATGTTTCAAGGGAGAACTGCTACATGATTTAAGTGGATTTGTTGGACATTCTTGACTGATTTGAGGTTGATTATTGATATTGCTAGCGGAAGGTAGGGTATTTACATTTTGATTGGAATCATCAGGTCTGTTTTTGTTGCTGTTAATATGAATTGATATATATATATATATAAGAAAGCACAAATATATATGTAACTATATTCTGCTACAGTTATATAGTAACTTTTCTAACCAATATTATTATCATCACTCACCTATCAGCATATTGAAAGTAGTTCAAGCTTTCTGAATCTTCATTAGAAGATGTATCTATGCATAATTTAGAGAGATCCATGAAAATAATAATGAAATAATAATGAAAATGTAGAAATAAATAAATAATGCTGTCACCACTTAGAAAAA
Organism: Backusella circina FSU 941; assembly: GCA_025399235.1. Lineage (NCBI taxonomy): Eukaryota > Fungi > Mucoromycota > Mucoromycetes > Mucorales > Backusellaceae > Backusella > Backusella circina. Next base: position 36,667 of record MU622506.1, read on the forward strand.
AATGCAAAGTTTATCATATAAGCTTTTAAAGGGGTTGGGTTCTTTTTTTTTAAAAAATAAATAAATAATGAAAATAAAGAAAATAAAACCCTGACTGCTTTTCTTTTTTCTATCAGTGAAATGACTATGGTAAGAGGAAGGGGAATGAGAGCAAAGCAAAGAAAAATAAAAAAAAATCAGAGTTTTTATTATTTTTGCGTCTCACAGAATTCATTCTCAACAGTCACTAGAAGCTGGATCCAATCAATCTTCTCTAAATACCGATCAACAATCGAGATTGTATATTTATGGTTACCGCATCTTGCGTTTGTGGTCAAAGACATAATTGAAACCTGAAGTCCTTTTCTAGAATTTTGTAAGACTATAACACAATTCTTCAAATTACTTTTCTATTTTTACTCTTTAATAAAAATAAGGAATTCAACTAAATGGCCTTAATAGTAAAACACGACAAAAAGGTTATTATTTCTTATTTTTACTTTAGTGAGTCAACGTAACTTTTTTTTTTTGTTAACTCAATTGTTTAATTGAAAGAAAAGAAGCTTCTATCTGGATTTTCTTTCTTTATCTAGATTATCAAATAAACCGACGCAATTTATGCCGTCCTGTGTAAATATACATAAAAGTAGTTATTTGTTTGCGTTTCTTTGATTTACATTATTAAAGAAAGTTAGAGTCAGTTATTTGAGAATTTGGATGGCAGGGGGACAGAAAAAGAGACATTTTATTTTAATAAATACGAATCAAACACATACACTGCATGTATTTGTTCACTTTTTTTTATGACTTGTAACTCTTCTATTTAGGGAAAGGAGTTTAGAAATAAAGCAGTAGATACATTAGAAGTAGCTGAATTACTATCATTATTGTTACTACTAATGCTACTATAGTGCTATTTGCTCTCTTTAAGAAAGAAAAAAAAAAGAAACCCAAAGTTACCTTATTTCCCTTCTCCAATTACTTTATACTATTAACATCTAACAAACAAACTTTTTTTAAAAGTCCCACATCATTAATTAATGTATTTATTTCTCCGAAAAACTTAAAAAGTAAATATCTCGATCGCTTTTAACCTATAAAATTAATACTTTATCCTTCGTCCTCCGCCCCTGAAAGAGTTGTGAACAATCAAAGAGTAGAAAAACACTAACTGAATTTAATCTAGACAATATCAGAATTATTTGTTTAAACCAGACCTTATCTAGTTTGTGCCACGAATAAAATTAAAGTAGTGGTACAATTATCTCTGTCTCATAAACAAATAATGGAAATAGGCCAGTCAGGAATCTCTCGTCTCTTTTTTTTTACCTGACTTGTCTAAATTGAAAGATATAATAACAAACGAAAATATGAAAACAGAGCATATAAGTTTAATTATTAAAAAGGAAAACGCATTGTCATTTTCTTTTTACTATGTAGTTTAGCGTGATTCTATACGAGAGTTATTTATTTAATATAACCTTTTACGCTGGTGTTATTACCAAAATGGTTCTTCTGAGAAAGTGACCTGCAGTAACACATCGGAATTTGCGAGTATTTAGAAAGTTTTTATTTATTAGTGATGGTATCTCCAAGGTACTCATTTTTATCTTTCAAAATAGTACGTTCATCAAGCCATTATTATACATAAACTAAACTAGGATTATGTTATTTGGTTTTGCTTTTTGGCGTACATGTTTTAGCATGAATGCTATTACATTTATATTATCTGATGCTCCAACTTTTAATCTCCACTGTTTTTATACAACTACCCGTTTCTTTGTGCAAAAAAAGAAAAGAAAAAGAAAAAGAAGCAAGTCCGATTCGATCAAATTTCTCTACTGGAAAAATTATAAATTAGAAAATGGTCATATGAATTATTTTGATTTGTTTACTTGAATAAACAAGTTTATGCAGGCATGTCGGATACTGTTTGCATCGATCTAAAATACGAATAAAACGAAAGTCGGAACTTGGCAACTTTGTTGTAGAACAAGGTGCCTTTAAGTAAAATACATAGACGTGAACAACCACTTTCAAAAGAGCCACTTTATAAGGCGTATTCTATTTCTTTAAAATCTAAAGTAGAATAGCACAAGAAAAGTACAATGGCTCAGTCTGTTTCGATAGATTATGTAAATAATAAAAAGTTCCATGATAATAAATACAGATGGAAATCACTAAAGACCGACAATGGTATCAAAATGAACTCAATAAAGTGTAGCATGTTTTTTTTATTATTTTAAGTAATATCATTGTATTTAAGTTGCCTTCTCTGCAGCCAATTTAAATGTTCCTACCAAAGCACCCAGCTGAATTTGCTCATTTCCACCTTCGGCTAATCGGAATTCAATCTCACTCAGGTTCTCCAAAATGTACAAACGCATAGCTGGTGGAAATTCATATGAGCCAATCAATTCATGTATTTCACTTATAATATCCTGCAATGCCAATCCAGCCTCTGTTCTTAATCTTTCAATATCTAATTCATAATGGTTCTCATTTTTAGTTAACTCTCATTTGATCAAAATTCAACATGAACACTTACTTGAGTAAGCAGTAGTAAATTCATCATTCATTAGCCAATTGTAGATACGTTCAATGTCTTGTGGTCTGGGGTTACCCGTACAATTATAAATCTCATCTTCATCGATCACATCATATGCAGCATGACATGCTTGAAGAATGTTTAGCGATCTACGCATATCACCTTTGGAGAGTTTTAATAGTGCGTTTCTGCCTTTTTCTGTCAAATTAACATTTTCGTTATCCACAATAGACTGAATTCTGGACGAGACTTGTTCAGGTGCAAGAGGTGCAAAACGGAATCGAGTACATCGTGACTGAATAGCAGGGATGATCTTGCTGATATAATTGCAAATAATACAGAATCTGACGTTTTTTGTGTATTTTTCAATTACTGCGATGCGTAGTTTGATTATTAATTTACTTATTGAAAATACAATGCTAAATGTCATATATTACCTCGACGCAGAGCTGCTTGTGCTGACATGGTCATATTGTCTGCTTCGTCCAGAATAATCAATTTGACGCCAGTACTGTAAATAGTACGTGTACTTGCAAAATTCTTTATTTGTTCTCTAACAACATCAATACCGCGGTCATCAGAAGCATTCAATTCCAAAATCATTGATTTGAACTTTTCACCATAAAGTTTTCTAGCGCATGCAAGAATAGTAGATGTTTTACCGGTACCTGGAGGTCCATAAAAAAGTAAATGAGGTATTCTCTTTTGCTCAATAAATGTCTCAACTAAACAAAGTTTATAGTTATATATCAGGGTTAACCAAGTTTTTCTTTTTTTAATAATGCTACTGCTTACTTGTTTTTGTAATGTCCTTGTGAGAAACAAGATCATCTAAAGTAGCTGGTCTATATTTTTCAACCCAAGGCAATTTATCGTTAAAAGCGTCTTCGTACGTTCTCTTTCCTTTTCCTTTATTTTTTAAGGCACTCATTTTTTGTTATCTTTTTTTAGTTGGATGAACCACACGATAAATCGCGTTTATTCACTTTTCATGAAAAAAATCATGACTACTCATTTGTGACTTTTATTTTCTATATTTAGACGTCAATAGAGCGTAAAGGTATATATTCTATTCGTGATACACTTTCATAATAAACTTGTGCTTTGTATAGTATATATATCAAATCACGTAAAAACATGATATTACTTGAATAATAATACACATTTATTAAATCATCATATTGCTATTTTAATTCTTTTTGTTTTTACAGTTTGGACTTGACAGATGCAGGGTTCTTCCATTGAGGTTTTCTCTTCTGAGCAAATGCCATCAAACCTTCAGACAAATTATCACCTTGTCTCCAAACCTCAGCTTCAGGAGAGTCCATCCATTCATTGGTGGCATCAGTCATCGAGGCACGCTCAAGGGCCAATAACAGACCTTGCTTTGTCAAGAAGACAGCATCAGGAGAGCTTAAATAATGAAACAAATAAATTAACTCGCCTTTTAAAAAACACACACTACACCTTTCTTTCTTCTTTACTTACTTTGCAGTAATTCTCTTGGCCCAAGAAAGAGCGGCATCAACTACATTGGCATCATTAGGGATGATTTCATTTACAAGACCATATTCCTTTGCCTCAGAAGCACTCAAAAAGCGACCGGTTAAGACCATATCGGAAGCAACCTGATAGCTGACATAGCGAGCTAAACGAGCCAAACCACCAGCAGCAATGACAACACCACGCTTTACTTCAGGTAAACCGAATTGGGACTTTTCGGTAGCAACAACAATGTTGCAAGATAAAACCATCTCCATACCACCACCCAAAGCATATCCATTCACAGCAGCAATGACAGGCTTTCTAGCCATTCTGCGGTTAGAAAGACCACCAAAGCCAGTGGAAGGAAGTGATCCACCACCCAACTGGTTCTTGCCGTCTTCACCCTCTCTAGCATGATGAGCGCTTACAAGATCCATACCGGTACAGAAAGCCTTTCCGCCAGCACCTGTCAACTACAATATATTATCATTTAACAATATAGTTCACGTTATTTGTTCATTTGACTATTTCCTTACAATAATACACCAAATGGATTCTGTTTCTTCAGCCCAGTCCAAAATACGATGGAGTTCATGGTTAGCAGCAGGATTAAGAGCGTTGAATTGCTTAAGTCTGTTAATAGTAATCAGCAAAACATGAGGCTGTGGAACTGACAACAAAAGGAATTCGGTCTTTGGGAATGTAATGGAATCAGTCATTTCGTTCAAGTAGAAACAGTAATAGTTCGATAAAGGGGAAAAGAAAAACAAGTGGGAAAATCGATTACACTTTTTTATTTATGCCAAAGTTCTTTTTATATTTAAATGCGTTTAGTCATTGTAATTTCTCACACTGTTTATTACTTGTGAGCGAGAAAAAAAATTAAACAGCCGAAAATGCATTTTTTGAATGTCAAGAAAGGCACCACAGTTTGAAGCTGTTTAATATCTAAAATAAACAATAAAAGCATCTCTTTATTATGAACTGGATTCATTTTTATGTGCTAATTGATTATATACATGGCACTCATTTTGTGTCTATCAAGCCATTCACAGGTCTATACACATTTTGTGTAATAGTCATTATTTTCTTAAAAAAAAAAAGAGGTTTATCAAAAATGTTACTTTCAGTTTCTAAAGAGATGTATGTAAATTTATGTAGTAGGAATATATGACCAGTAGAATTGCTGAATAACTTTTCAAACCATCATCTAAACTTTTTTTATTGAGCTCGAAAATGCTCAAGACATATCCTAAACTATGTAAAGGCTATGTTTGTCAAAGTAGGAGCTCTTTTTCATTTTCTTCTTATATTTCTATTAATACTCAAAATAAGTAGACTACTCAAACACAAGCTGGAGTCTCTACAGATGAACAAAATATGCATTTCAGAAAGAAGGTACTGTCGGGATATGACGCACAATAAAAATGGAAAGTATAAACCTTCAATCATATTTATTGGTGATTGTGGAATGGGTATCGGCTCGAGAATAAAAGGTTATTTAAGATACGGTGGCACATGGAAGCAGCAGATTCATGGTTTGACTACCACGGTTTGCATTACAAATGAAGAACATACATCATAAACATGCGTGTACTGTTTCCCCAAGCTATCCGAACCAATCTATACTATCAAAAAGAGGAACAAGGTGACCCGAAAGACGATGAATGGCGACTTTTTTTGTACTAATACCTTATCGTGTATCTGTAAAAAACAAAAACAAAAAACAATAAAGCTACACAGACTAAAGACTCAGTATCAGCCTTAAAAGAACCATCTACTTTACTGTTTGGAGAAAAGGTTCCTGGATTCATGAAACTAAACATCAGTTAATTCCATACTAATTATGTAAAACCCCCGGCCTCCTTCTTAACTCGAAGCGAGGAAATAACTAATCATGAGTGGATTTAGAATGAATATCATCGATGAGTGCTTTTGCTTTTTATTGTTTAATCTTTAAATTAACATATTGCGACTTCTCAATATGGATTTCGGCACTTTTATTAGATGATTCTAAACTTTTTTGCCAGTGAAAGTGATAATATTGCAAATGCCACCAAACTTAATACAATCCAAGAAAAATACACGAGATTATCATAGTCTTTACCGGGAACCTTTACATTCATACCTAAATAATAATAATAAAATAAATAAAACATAGTGAGAAAAGCTGTCCTGAGAGGTTAAAAAAACAAAACTAGCCACCTACCCCAAAGACCAGTTACCAAATTCATTGGCAAAAGTACAGTTGCAAATATCGTCAGTCTTCCAATAACCTGATTGGTTAAATTGGATGTCTGTGTTAACTCTATTGAAAGACGGGCTAAATAGTTGGACTCTGATCTATCAAGTACTTTGCTATAATGATTCAAATTCTGAAGCATCGTTAAAATATGATCTTGTACATCACCAAGGTAGAGTGTCACGTCTGGATGGATTCTACCCAACTCATCATCCTCTTCTAATTGTTGATATAATTCTGGCGATGATTCTTTGGTCCGTTCGTCCAATCGTTTCATTAAACCTCGTAGCACTTCTACTTTGGTTGCTAATAATCGCACCATTTGTATCACCTTTTTACGACAGTTACCAATACGTAGTATCATGTCTGATTGATCCGTTTTATATAATACGATTAGGTCATCAATGGCATCTACTTCAGATTCTATTTGTTGTATAATAGGGGCAAAACTGTCGGTAATCTCATCCAATACAGCATAATTAATCCAATCAGGGACTAATTCGATATATTCTTGTAACTGATCAACTCGTTGTTGTACATGACAGACATGAGGCACATTACCGAAATGAAACTATATATATATATATATGATTAGATTAAAGAAAGTACAAGCAAATTTGTTACTATTCATTATTATTATTATTTATTTATTTATTATTTATCATTATAGTAGTATTTTTTTTCACTTACTGTAAGTAAATTATGCTTTGTTACAATGTTGTAAAAAGTAATGGGTTTTAACTGCTGGTTATCATACAAGAAAGCCCGGTAACAAATGAACAGATAATTCCTAAATACATCGCATTTTTCTCTGACTTCATGTGACATGATATCTTCGGTTGTAAGTGGATGAATATGAAATAACTTGCTAATGGCCTTCATTTCATCCAAAAAGGGCGATGTCACATCAATCCAATAATTTTCTTTTTTTAACAACGCTTCCAAGGGAGTTCCTGGTAATTTTAAATCCAACAGGGTTTTACCGCGAATACAACCTGTATCTGGATGATAATAAGTATATCGATCTGTATGATTAAGAAGTGGGTGATTTTCATTGTTATCTCCATATAAGCTTAGTTTTTGTGTTTCTGAATTAGAGAGTTCTGTATAATTTTGCTTAAACCAACTAAGGGCGGATAGATTGACATGGTGACTTTGAATAGCTGATGTGCGGTTTGATATCTGTGCAGAGTCTACTGCAGTAGATTCACTCTGACTTCTATCTCGGAAACAGATATCATGTTCGACTCGAAATGTACTACGTTTAAATAGATGACCTAATTCTTTTGGCTCCACTAATAATAAGCTGTGACGAGGGTCAAATGTGTCACCTTGTTCTTTATTCGTTTTTTTCTCAGTGTAATGAGGAGGATAATAGGGATATTCGCTATTCATTTATTTATGTTCTAAGAGAAATAGTAAAATAAGAGGAGTATGGATAAAAAAGAGGTACGCTTTTTATTTATCTCATACTAATCTTTTTTTTTATTTTGACCTTAAAAAGGATAAGCGGCCTTGACTATTTGAATAATTTCTGAATTTAAACTTGTCAATCTCTCCAATCATATATCAACACAAATCGATTGTCAATATTATAAGTTGAGATTATTTCGCAGTAAGTTTCTTTTTTTTCTACACTTTTCTTTATTCTTACATACTTTCTGTCATCATGGTTAAGAAGACCTTCTTGTTCACTGCTATTGCTGCTACTTTTGCTGCTTTGACTCACACCGTTCTCGCCGAGAGTGATGTCTTGTCTTTGACCGAAACCACTTTCGAGAAGGAGGTTCTTAATGAGGAATTGATGTTGGTTGAATTCTTTGCCCCTTGGTGTGGTCATTGTAAAGCTCTCGGTAAGATAAATAGCTATATACTTAATATGTTTATATTGCTTATCTTCTTACTTTTTTTTTTTTTTTTTTTTTTGGTAGCTCCTGAATATGAGATTGCTGCTACTACTCTCAAGGATAAGGGCTTGAAGCTCGCCAAGGTCGATTGTACCGAGAATCAGGATCTCTGCCAGCAGCATGATGTTCGTGGTTATCCTACCTTGAAAATCTTCAGAAATGGTACTCCTTCTGACTACAATGGTGCCCGTAAGGCTGATGGTATTGTTAGCTACATGCAAAAGTAAGTATTTTTTATTTTTATTTTATTTTTAAACAAAAACATGAAAGGGGGTGTGTGTGAACGTGTGTAGTGGATATGGTAAATAGGAGACATGATTCTGATACATATATTGAATTAATAGGCAAGCTGCACCTGCTGTTACCGCTTTAGATAACACCAACTTTGATGAGTTCAAGAACTCTGACCGTGTTGTTGTTGTTGCTTATGCCTCTGATGAAGACTCCAAGGCTGAGCTTAAGGTTGTTGCCGACAAGTTGCGTGACGACTACTTCTTTGGTATTGTCACCGATGAGGCTTTGGCTAAGGAACACGCCGCCAAGGTACCTTCCATTGTTATTTATAAGCAATTTGATGAAGGCCGTAACGACTTGGAAGGCGAAATTGATTCTGATAAAATTGAGGAATTTGTAAAGACCAATTCTATTCCTCTCCTTGATGAAATTGATGCCTCCAACTTCAAGACCTATGCTGATGCCGGTCTTCCCCTTGCTTATATCTTTAGTGATGATGAAGATGTCACCAAGGCTTTGGTCAAGGTTGCCACTCCTCTTGCTCAAAAATATAAGGGCAAGATTAACTTTGTTACTATTGATGCCAACAAGTACTCTGGTCATGCTGGTAATGTTGGTTTGAAGGAACAATGGCCTGCCTTCTCTATTCAAAACTTGGATAACGGTGCCAAATATCCTCTTGATCAATCTTTGGAAATCAACAATGAAAACTTGGACAAGTTCTTGGAAGAATTCACCTCTGGCAATATGAAACCTACCTTGAAGTCTGGTGATATCCCCGCTGACAACAATGGCCCCGTAAAGATCATTGTTGCCGATCAATTCAACGATATTGTTCTCGATAAATCCAAGGATGTTTTCTTGGAAGTCTATGCTCCTTGGTGTGGTCACTGTAAGCGTTTGGAACCTATTTGGACTCAATTGGGTGAGCAAGTTTCCAAGTTGTCTTCTGATGTTATCATCGCCAAGATGGATGGTACCGAAAATGATATCCCTGAGGAAGGTCAGTTCGAAGTTACTGGCTTCCCCACCCTCAAGTTCTTCAAGGCCGAAACCAATGAATTGATCGATTATGAAGGTGATCGCTCTATTGAAGATCTCACCAAGTTCTTGAACGATCATAACAGCAAGGGACTTGAGCTCTCTGTTGAAGCTCCAGTTGAAGAAGCTGAGAAGGAGAACGTCAACACTCACGATGAATTGTAAACACCATCTTTTTTTTTTATCAGCATCACTTCTATCTTTTTTTGTACAATAGCAAATCCATTCTTTTCTATTTTTTGAAAATAAATAAACAAGCGTATTTTCAATATCTAAATCTGGTTTATTTAAATGTGCTATTAAATTGATATATAAAAAAATAGTTGATAATAGGAAAAACTTCTAAACGGCCGGGAAGTATATTTAGGAAATAAAAATTCATTTAGAGTTTTTTAAATACACATTAAGATCAATATGCATCTAATTCTCAGGGGCAGGATGGCACTTTACAGTTTGCGTGTCCGATCCATCCTTGGAAGGATAGCCTACACAAACAGGTTTTTTGGTAGAGCTGGACTTCTTGGAAGTGGGCTTCTTGGTGATAGTCTTTTTGGGAGAAGATTTCTTCGTTTTATGCTGCTTTTTAGTACCATGCTTTTTGCTCGAAGTAGATGTTTTCTTAGTGCCAGACTTCTTAGTTGAATGAGTCTTGGTAGGCTTTTTAGTCGATGATTTGCCTTTTTTGACAATTTTGATGTAACCTTAATATTAAAAAAAAAAAGTATTAAAAAAAATTATAATTAATTTATGATTTTTTTAGTATAGATATTTTTACCAGCAAATGAAAGGTCCTTAGCACTAGGTCCAATTTCAATGACACTAACGACAAAATAAAGATAAAAATAAAAGCAATTAATTAGATCCTACATTTAAAAATAAAAATAATACTTTACTAGCTTTTGGGCTTAACATCACTTGGGACTTTCCAGCTATACTGACCAGCACTAGCTGACACATTGTGTGCAATTAATCCGTCAATTTTCAAGGCTTGAGCAGGTCCTGAAGCATATTGAATACGAAGAGGGTTGGTTTTACTATCATTGACTTTCCTATTAAATGTTGGAAATCGATGATCAGCAATTATTTATTTGTTAATTATTATTATTATTTATATTATTATAAATAATAATAATAATAAGTTTAATATTTAAGATATTTTATATCGAACCGAAGATTACCATTTAATCTGTACAGTGGATCCGGTTTCCCAAACATCATTAGGGGATGGTGAAGTGATCTCTACAGAGCTACCATAAACCAATGCAGCGGAAAGTGTCAACAAAAGTGCTTTAAGCATCATTAAAGGAGAGGTATGGGGGAAGGAAAGGGAAAGGGAAAAGGGTAGAAAAAGAGGATAAAGAAAAAAAGAAATAGAGAAAACTGCTTTTATTATTGACATTATTATTTTCGGGTCATGGTTAAATCCATAATAAATTTAGTGGCACTTTTTAACAGGTACGCATATGTTATTTATTCTCAGACAGATCTCGACCTACTTGGCTGAACAAATAGATCATCCGTGCCACTAGTTATTCTTAAAGATCAATGGTTTAAATAAAAACAATCAGTCCAATCTTATTGAATATAAAAAGAGGGAAATGAAGAGAAAGTTCAATTCACTATTTTCTACCAAAAGTAAAAAAAAAAAAAATGTATTCTATTAAAATTGCTTTAGCTATTCTCTGTGCCGTGAAGCTCAGCTCTGCTATCTGTAAAGACTGTCCTCAAGATGACGCTACGTGCCAAGATTATTGTGGTAATACAAAAATAACTTTGACGAATGATCATTATTTAGTAAAGCATTTTTTTTTAGAATTTAATTCAGCCATATGTATGCAAGAGTGTCAAAATGATGAGGATCCTTGTTACTCTGAATGCATTGATAGTCACTGGGAAATGCTTAAGAAGGACCTCAATATACTTGAAGAGCAAGAGATAAACCAAAGTGAACCCGACATAAAGGAAGGCGATGACGAAATTGATGTAGTAAAAGGAACTGATATTCGGGTTCAGGATGAAGATAATGATGAAGATAACAACGATGAAGGAGAAGACTATCATGGTGATGATGTAAGCGAAGAGGAGGGTGAAAATGGTGATGATGATGAAGACGAAGACGAAGACGAAGAAGATGCTGAACAAGAAGGCGAAGACGAAGATGAAAATAATGATGGTGAAGACGAAGACGAAGACGATATAGACGAAGACGATGATGAGGAAGAAGACATCTTAGAAGAAACTAATAGATACAAACCCACCGATATTGACAGTAAACCAAATCATGACAACAAATTTAATATAAAGGCAACAAATATCAGCCCCAACGGCATTTATAAAATGAGCAAAAATGATGAAGAGTATGAATATGTCGACGATGATAATAAGGAAATTGAAGAAGATGAAGACAGCGAGGATGACGATGATGTTGAAGATAAAATACAGGAGGATACTGAGGATACTGAGGATACTGAGGATACTGAGGATACTGAGGATACTGAGGATACTGAGGATACTGAGGATACTGAGGATACTGAGGACACTGAGGATGATGGAGATAATGATAATGACATGGAAGGTGATATTAAATCTAATGAATATAAAAATGAAGATTTATCCTCAAACACCGAATATCTTCAAGCTTCTCCTTCTGAAGTAGCAGAAAACCTCGCTGTAAATTCACCATCAAATACTGGCGATATCTCTCCCACCAGCTCTGCCACTAACGCAGATAATAGTGTAGTTATAACTGCTCAATCAGTGGTAACAAGTAATGTTGAAAAGTATTAGTTAACACAGGTGGCAATATAACTAATTATTTTACTCAATTCTCCCTAACCTCATTATCTAGCTCATACCACAGTTACAAGTCAGTCAACTGCTTTCCCTAGCTCAAGTATGGCGAACTACTCCAGTGCTTCAAAAGGCGTAACTACTGAGGCTAACTTGGCTCTTATTTCTATTACCATTATTCTAATTTCTACTTTATTCAATTTTTGAACCATGTTATATCTACCCCTACGTCAATTAATCTATTAGAAATAAAGAATATATAAATAACTCTATTCGGAACTTGTTTTTTCTCTTCAAGTATTAGTGATTTTGTGTTTGACAAATAGGTTTATATTCTTACAATTATTGTGCATTTGATATCCAAATCTACTTTTCTCACAATATACTGAATGGGTTTTAATTATTATTACGATATATTACACTACACTAGAAATTTGGAGCAATTTTTAAATATTACATTGCTTTGGCCACTACAAATAAAGTTTGGTATAAATTTGATAGTACTTTTTTTTTCATAACTTACTATATTAGGCTCGCTTCCGTACCAGATCAGCATTTGTATCAAGTTTAATTTCACTGTATTAAAAGTTGGACTTTGTGTTCCCTTTTTGGTGCATTTATTCTTTGTTACACTACGTTGTGAACCAATGATTATATTCACTATGTATTAACATTTCAATAATCGCAGCAATTTATTATTGTTGTAACACCTTGACCTGCATTATGAGACAGTTAAATCATGTTTATACAGGTTCGAGTAGGAAAAATAGCATGAAATACATGTCTCGTTTTGCACTTGCGCGCACCATCAGAACTGGTATCCGTGCCACTAATAGCTTGATCAGTTTCAGCTCTTTTTAAGATTTATACAATGGCAGAATAAAATCAGAAATTAAAAAACAAAGAAGTTCTTGTATACTATCTAAAATGATTTACTAACCTATCGTACTACCTCCTTTTTTTGATAGAATAAGCATTGGAATAGATGTAAATATATTCAAATTTATTTGATATGATTGTACTTGACCCTATTTGGAATCGTGTAACGATCGCTGAAGGGCCCTTTCAAGAGGCATTATGT
>MU622507.1:6692-20012 GCA_025399235.1 Backusella circina FSU 941
AAACCGTATATACTCTTCTTTTTATTATATATATATAAAAGTAAAATGAAGTGGCTGTATGTTGCACATATCAATATTTTATCTACCGAACGTGGCAATGTTAATACGATCTCGATTAAATTTTATAACATGAAGTCTTTTGAAAAATGATAAAAAAAAGTTCTAGATGATTCTATCAAGTCAATTTATAAAGATGTATATAATAAATCCATTGTGTATTCTAGACCAAGTTATCGAGTTGAGGGAAAGTCCAATAGGGATACCCCAATTTCTTTGGTAAGTTTAAGCTTATTTTTTTTTTTGGTAAATGTTTTCGTACAATTCAGTTCCAATAAAAAAACCCCACTGATATTTAAGTTGGATCCGACACCTCTGCCAAAGTAACGTGCTTGAAAAACTCATTTTACAAAGCGGTGTTTGATATATGTATAATACAAAAAATGGATATATGTATATCCAAAACTTTTATGACATTGGCATATTGTGCCGCTACGGTCAACCCTTTGGTAGTCACTGACAATATCTGCTATCTTTTTTTCCGGGCCTTCTTTTATCCATTGCCTAAAAATCAGATACTTCTTGGTAGGCTCACCGAGTCATAACTATTAAATCTATTTCTGACAAACAATGTTTACTAGCCTTAAACTTGGTAGCACAATACTCATTTTTTGCATATTCTTGGTAATTTTGATATACATTCAGGTTGGCCACTGTGGCACACCAAACTCAGATAGATACACACCATGTATTGAGAAAACCCAACCTTCTCAATCCTATGTAGTTGACAAACACAGTATGATTACCAGGAGACACGCCTTGTTCCATGTGTACGTCTTGTGAGATTTGTTTGTATTCAGTTACAAGCTAGCATCACAATACAGATGTGTTTCTCCTAAATAGTATATAAGACGTTTTTTATTTTAGGTAACAATCTAGTGCGACTTTATCTAGGGAATCAATCACTGTCTTATTATCCATATATGATACAGAGTGCTAAAATCCTATAATTTGTATTATGCATCCACTTTATACATTTTATGATAAAATAAAGAGGAGGCATTCTTAATAGTATGGGCGAATGAAATTATCTTTAGTACTAAAACAATTTTACCAAATCATCATCAGCATCATCCAAATCAAGGAATCCAATTCTCTGAATAATAGTTTTATTAGCAGATTTATAGAAAGAAACACCAATACCCAACTTAAAGGTACCTGCTCTCTTTGAGATACTGATTTTATTTGGTTTTATCCAAATTTCAAATTAGTTTGACTTAGACACGAACCTCAACCATTCCTTTTTTGCTATATATTATGATGTGTTTTTATTCTATTTAAGGTAATTATTAGTTCCTCCTGATATTTGTTATTATTCTATTCTATCCAAATCAACTATTTTATATAAATGTTTTTCTTTTGTGTTATGAATGATATGTGTTTGTACATATTGCCTTTTTCAAGAAAATGAGAAAATACTGATGTCAAGAAAATTGAGACTAAGATGAGAGGACTAAAGGGGGCTAAGTTCATGATCCAACTCAATGAATAATAACACAAGGGTGTATGTTTAAGCGTCTAAATGGATCTCATTTATCACCAACTTTAATTGTCATATGTAAATTATCACCTCTATTTTACTAATGCAAAGATGTGAGGTTGCAAAACTGCAAAAACTGCAAAGTAGTAATAAATCAGAGTCTTGGATCATCTTGACTCGTGTTGAATTCATTATTAGTTTGCAGTTTTTGTATTTTTTACATTATTAAAATAGACATTTGGAATAAGCATGAGTCATAAAATGCGTATTGATATTAAGAAAAACGACCTCATGATGAGGTTGATTTCATTTATATCAAGGCACCAATGATCTCTATGTGCAGTATTTTGGAATTATGTAAACAGCTTTATGTGTGTCTTAACATACAATAATAGTGCTTCCTGAACTCTTATCACAAGCTCTCCACAGTCGTTCTCGATTCTCACTCTCTCGGATCCCACTCACAGGCGCTCCCTCGTATTACTAAATACTTGTGTTAAAATTCAGTTCATATACAATGATACATTTACCTAATGAATAAATATGATCAATGCTAGATATACTTTATTGCTACTACAGAGAACTAACCAAATATAAATTAAATAAATAAAGAATACTGTTGTAATTGTTTGTTTACATATCAGTAGGTATCAGTTACTCTTTTAAGAGCATCTCCAACGGTCACGCTAAATTTATTATTAAAGATAACATTGGCGACGTAGGTGATTTGTACGAGCGCAGGCAATGATAGTAACTAGTAAGTTCAATATTGTCATATCGTGAGCCTATGCTTAATATTGACTTTAAATACTTTAGATTTTATCATTTAATGGATCTATTCCACCACGTTGGTGTCATTGTCTGTTGCTTTAATCACCTAGGTCAATGAAACAATCGAACTCCCGGACCGGTTATCGCCGGCCTAATCAGTAGGATAATGATTCCGTAAGTACTGATATCCTCATTGAATAAATGAACCATATCTAACTTAATTGTTATTGTGCAAAAAATTACAAATGGTGATAATACCTACTGAATCTATCTCTGTCATATTGGTGCATTATCTTTATTGTTTATATCGTGTTATTCTTCGCTGTGATGTAATATACCGTGATGAACTGTGCTATCTCATTACTTGTTCATTTACTAAAAATCTGCTTTTTGTTATTTGATACATTATCTGTTCTCAATAATTCTCCTTATTTTTCTCTTCTCATTAATCTGTGATTTTTTCTCAATTTCTTGAAATAAATAGTAGGCTATTCAGTACCTTGGAGTGAAATCATCATTTCTTTGATGCATTTCCCAACCAAATATATTTTTAGGTGGATTTTGTGACGGGTTTTACGTAAATAATCCGCAGCGGGCAACATATTTTTTCTTCATTCTTTGCATCATTCACACGTCCATAATTATAGTAATAATAATAATAAAAAAATGTATCCTGTAACTTACACTTATGAAAGTCACCCAGAAAGTACCCGAAAACCTCAACAGGAGCCAGTACAAATAAGACTAAAACTACCCTCAGCGCATCCACCTCAAGAACCTCGATCCTCATTCACATTGCAACAACGACAAGAAAACCCGCAGCCAGCGCGGGACCATTCGCAGCCAAAAAAGAAACAGCCCAAAAGTAAAAAATCAAAACAGAAACAATCAAGAAGTGAAAGACTGAATAATAAACGGTCAAAAAATGAACAACAACCCCACCAAAGAGATAAAGCACCACCCACTCGTATTGACAAACTTGTTGGCAGAAAGAGGGTATTTAAAAGAAGAACCATCACCAACATTACTCGTGCCATCAAGGCCATCGACACTTCCAGCGTCAGTGTCATTAAAGTGAACCCCAAAGACCCAAGCAAGGACCAAATATGTGATGTATGTGGACTGGCGTTTAGAAGAATTTCAAATTTAAAGGCACATGAAATGACACACGACAAGACCGTGGAAAAGAAGCACAGCTGTTCCTTCTGTAGCTACAAAACGCATCGAAAAAACGACTTGACACGTCACGAAGCTACACATGCTAGAAAAATAATGAGGCAAAAGTTAAAGGAGGCCCAAGTGCCACCATCCGACGAGTGTCCTGATAACCAAAATAAGGCGGCTCCATCATCATCCAGTAAACACCCTCATAAGCGAAGGAGTACGGTTGATAAAAATAATGTGGTCCATCCACCTGATAGTGCGGCTCATCCGCCCAATAGTGCGGCTCATCCATTTAATAGTGTGATTCATTCACTTAATAGTGTAGTTTATCCGCCTAATAACATGTTTCGTCCACTTATAGCTCCCTCACCTATACCTGGTCGACCTGCATACCGTCAATCTACTGTTTCTCGGCCTACATTTCGTCCGCTTAAATGGAAGTGAATTAAAGCTGCTATGAATATTTCTTTTTTTTTTTTAAGAAAATAAACACTTGAGTGAAGAAAGGCATATTAGCTTTTAAATATGTATAAATTATTATTACTTTTTGGTGGAACTCCAAAAATAAATAAAAAAAATGCATTGACCAATTAAAAAAACCAAAAGAGAAGGACCTTTTTTACTTGTTTATTATTAAATGAGACACAAATAAACCCTGTCATAAATAAGATGTTCTTTTCTGTTCTTTTTTAAACAAGGAGAGATCATTTTCTTGTGATGACGAAAAAATCACTATTTTTATTGTGAAATGCACTTGGCTTCTATAGTAAACAAGTATAACAAACAAACAAACAAAAAAAAGCTATTGTGAGATTTTTGGAAATGAAAACACACGACATTATAGCTATTTGATAGTAAAAAAACAAAAACAAAAACACCTTACTACTAGAAATCTAGAGAGAAAGGAGATGACGTCTCCAGTTAGACAATGAATAGTATTTTATTAACATTGTATTGAATTAGCTTAACTTCACCTTATATGTGTTGGATATATATATATTGGTTTCTATTTTTAAGCATCGAAAACTTTTGAATATATATATAGTTAATCCTGATTTGGTAGTGATTTTCTATTTTGACTTTCATCATGCTCAGTGTTACTGATATGGAATCATTTCACTGCAATTTGTACAAAAAATCAAGGTCGAATTTAAGCGGAGGATGAAAAATAAACGGTGTACAAAACAAATTCAGGGATGAACTTGTAGACTGTTTTCTATAGAAAAGTAATTTGATCATTCCATTGTTTTGATTCTCCTTCTCATAGAAAAGACGAGGCTTTATGTAAGGTACTTGAAACGCGATATTTATAAAAGCGCTGATAGATATTAATCCCAAGCGCAATGAATAATTCTTTGTTTATTTATAAAATCATAATACATCCCAACTTGAAAACTTCCTTATCTACTCTAGATTGCCAAATAAGCTTTCGACAAGTGAAGTTTTCATACAGGTACAATTAATATATCAATTTCATCGGCCTCTTTCAGAGACTGTATTTGGCCCGATATATCTGTAAAGGGGAGGGGTCTTCTTCGAGGTATGATCCTTGTTTACGTGAAGAATTGATTTAATTAATAAAGATCCAAATCGTTTTAGCAAAACACTCCGAAATAAGAGAGGTTTGAGTGTTATTATTACAGCTACTGTCCTCGAGAGAGGCAGGAGTCATTGTATTGGAGCCTTTTAGGTTTCGCTCTTAAATATATTCTTTGTTGTGTAGACATATATCCTCATCTACTTCTTTCTCAATACACAAATTGTCATCATATATCGGGAGGCTTCCGGGGATGATTTGAAGCAGTAGAATCTGGTGGTTTCATATTAGAGTCATTGCAGGTATAGTAGCCATCATCTTCAAGATCGGCAGGAATGGATTTACATACGATCCAAGATCATTGTTTACGTCTTCTTTGTTCTCCTAGCAGGCAAAGTTATCAACCTTGGTTTTATTTTTTGAAATAAGCATCACTATCATGGTTAGCAAAGACAAAAGAGTCTTGGCATTTTTTTTCCTTCTTCACTAAAGTGTCGTTTCAAAGAAGCGGCATTACGCTCTTGCTACAGAGTGTGCTCTCATAGTCGCCTGTATAATCGAATACCACTATTTTCAGGGATGGATGATAAAAAGGTTTCTGACATGTTTATTTGTTATTAAATGTCAGAGGAAAAAGAGCCCCCCCCTTTTATTTTTTGGTTATAACTACCATATAATCCAAGACTCTTCCAAGACCCAATTTTAGTATAGTGATGGTGGTGATTCTACACCAAAAAAAAAAACTTTAATTAACTTGATCCAATCCAAAACGATAAATGCTTCAAACGTAACACAACATTGTGGCAATAACAAACATTCGTTTTTTAGAATTAAAATTATGATGCAAGTTCATTCATGGTTCACAAAGTATGCTTTCCATACTTTCAATAAACATAATGTAAAATAAACTAAACAACAGTTAATTGGGTTGAGTCAATTGACTATATAGAAGATAGAAAGTAAATTTAATAAATACGTGTATAAATATATTTATAAATTAAATTAAATTGGATATGTACATCAAAAAGGTGATAATAAAACCATTGTTATTGCTGTTCATTCATTTGTAGAAGAATGGATAAATAATAGATGTAATTCATTAAGTAGCAAGTAAATTCCATTTTTTCGAATAGAATCAACTTTAAACGTAGTTATCTATCATTTTTCCTGTTATTTTACTTTTTAACAACAAAACAAATGTCAACGATATGTTGTTACACATTTTAAAAACACACACTTCTTCATTTCCTAAAATGGTAGTTTTTCTGGCTGCCGGAGGTCAAATTCTGATTTTTTGTATTATTTTTTTTTGAACTCTCCTTATTTAAAACACTTTGTTGTATTGTTATTGTTTTTTCTTTCCTCTTTTTTTTTTGTTTTCTATTCACCAAAGAGAAGACTTTCTCTAAACAAATAACCCCTTATTTATATATATAATCTCTTTTGTGTATATATAGTCATATATATAAAAGAGAGAAAAGACAGATTCACATTACTTTCTTCTAATAGCAATAACAAGATGCTCTCAAAAGCCCCACTAAGAAAGAAACGCAACTTTAAAAACCTCACCCTCGAAAATTCACCCGTGGTTGTCAGCCCACCACCACCGCCGCCTATCGAAGCAGCAGCAGCACCACAACCCAAGGTCGAACATAAACACAACTACACTCAGCTGTGTGAGCAACTGAGTGGATTGGAAATTGGGCTCGAGTTGAGATTGGATCTACGTCCAGAGGACTTTACATCGATCGATGAGCTGGGTAGAGGTAATGGAGGCACCGTGTCAAAGGTACTACATATTCGTACAAGTACAGTCATGGCCAAAAAGGTAAGCATAGATAAAAAAAATAAAAATAAAAATAAAGTAATAAAAAAACAAGATGAGAACTCATTCTACTTGTAATAAATAAATAAGATTGTTCATGTGGATGCCAATATGAATGTGAGAAAGCAAATCATGAGAGAACTTCAGTTTATGCATGACTGTAACTCTAAACATATTGTCAGCTTTTATGGTGCCTTTATGAATGGAGGCGATATATCGATTTGTATGGAATACATGGATACTGGGTAAGGTTTAAACTCCACTCACTCTTTCTTATTACTTATTTATGTAATAATTAGTTCACTCGATCAAATATATAAGAGAAATGGACCCTTTCCATTGGATGTATTAAAGAAAGTCGGATATGCTGTGAGTGAATGTCACTGTTTTTAAGTTTATATATTTATGTATGGTACTTAGATTGTGGATGGTTTAATTTATCTTTATGACGAGCATCGTATTATTCACAGAGGTAATATAAAAAAGAGAGTGAGAGAGTGAGAGATAAGGGCTTAATATGTCTATATTAGATTTAAAGCCTTCCAATGTGCTTGTTAATTCACAAGGACAAATTAAATTATGTGATTTCGGTGTCTCTGGCCAGTTAATTAATTCAGTTGCTGATACATTTGTTGGTACAAGTTCTTACATGAGTGTAAGTTATCTATTTGTTCAAATAATAGTAGTCATCATATTCATATTAACTTATTTCCTTAGCCTGAGCGTATCCTAGGTTCGCCTTATTCAGTCAAATCTGATGTTTGGTCCTTGGGTATTACTCTAATGGAATTAGCGTTAGGAAGATTTCCTTTTCCTCCAGAAGGTACTCCCTTGTCCATCTTTGAATTACTTCAGCATATTGTTCATGAACCTGTTCCTGTATTCCCACCAAATAAATATCCCGAGGATTTAACTAGTTTTGTGAGCAAATGGTAAGAAACTGATAATATATAAATATGCATAACAATACTAATCATGATGATGTTGCGTGGTTAGTTTAATAAAGGATGTTACATCAAGAGCCACCCCTAATGATTTGATGGTAAGGAGAAAGACAGTAGAAATTGGCCAATGATTTTAAACCCTTTAATTATATTATAGAATCATGAATATCTTATTTCTGCCGCTGTAGAAAAGGTTGATCTTGTAAAGTGGGCAAGAAGTGTTACTGGTACACCTCAAAGGGTTGAGTTATCAAAACTAGGCTATTAGTATAAACATGAAAAACACTCTCCTTCTCCTTTCCTCTTCCACACACACACACACACACACACACACACACACACACACACACATACTCTAATAAGAAAAAAAAAAAAAAACTCCACTTAAAGCACATTGAACTGGTCTTCATTTATTTTGTATACAAAAAAAACAAACAAACTCATCTACACAAAATCCTTATATTTGAGAGAGATCAAACTGAATAAACCAATATGTAAACCTCTTTTTTTTTTTTAAATATATCAGATAATATCAAATATCACTAAATTCTCTCTCTCTTTTATTAAGTTAATTAATTACATAATATATCAATAATATCTCTTTTATCGCTTGGTGCCAGGATCGCCCATTCCCCACACCCATCGTATTTTACCAGTTGTACCATAAACACGTTCATACTTGTGATTCAATATTAACTCTACAACCACCCAGCAGTTTGCAATAAAGAATAGAATGCCTGCTATCCACAGTTGCAAGAACGTATTTTGACCAAGAAATTCAAGTTGGTATCCATAATTCAACCATAGAGCCTTTTTTCGAGATATTATTAGTTAGTAAAGTATATCTATCAAACTATGGAAATGAAATGGTATTTACCTGTCCAGCAACCCACGCAAGAATTAAACTAATGCCTCTCCAGAAGAGTGTGATTTTACTTGAAGGTAAAATGAGTGGGAGTAAACAAATATACCACATGAAATACTATCACCATCATATAAGTCTCTCTCTCTCTCTTCTTTTATCCTCTTTTTTTTTTTTTACCTGTGATGTACACACTTTGTTAAAAGTAACAAAGACAAATGTCTGAATAAAACAGGCAAAAAAGATATCCTTTCCAAACACTATGCCTGTCACCAGAACCAATGTCATCTGGGGTATAAATGCAACCAGACCCATCCAATGATTCTTATTCTCCATACCCAAATACATTTGATAAAACCAGACTGAAAAGTTGTGTCGATGGTCTTCACGTGTGACGTGATAAAGGTAGGTGTGCTCCATAAATTCATCACCATATCTAATAAACAAAGTTTAAACATTGATACATACAACAACCATAAAAACAAACTTACTTTTGGTACATTAAAGCAGTCAATAAAAAGAAGGATGCAGCACTCACCGCACCAAACATGATTCTCACTGGTGAAAAAAACAAGACCACCTCACGCAGATATCGATGTACACGACCAGAGCCCTTCAACATGTCCAACAGATGAAACCGATAATACTGATAGGAACGCATCAGCTGTGGCCATTCAATAGGATCGCTTCCATAGGTCCTCTCATCCAAGAGGACGAGTAATGGGACTGCATAGATGATGGGGTAAATCTTGAAATGCACCGCAAGTCCAAACAAGCACGCACCATAATAGAAATACCGCTTTGTCAGGAGGAGGTAGAGCGTCCCCAGGACCATAGCGCCCAGCAGCGACTCGGCATTGCCACGTGTGGAGATATTGGCCACCATGGGATTGAGTAACCACAGGGCATCAAAGAAGAGAGCGCGTTTGGACGGCATGCCACGCAAGAGTAGTATCTGATGGATTAGGTAGCCCACCACCAGATCGGCAGCGGCAAAGAGACATTTACCAAATGCGTAAAAGAGGTAAATGTTGGGTGTGAGTATGATGGCCAGGAGTGGCGTGTAGCGGTAAGTCTCTCTTTGGTAGGGCGAGGCGTCGAGGGTAACATAGCGGGCGGCGTCGGTGAAGACCACATAGTCGATATCGGTATATTTGACGGTGAGGTTGGCGTCCTGCCATTCGCCATAGAGAAGGAGGATGAGGCGGAATAAAAATGCAGCGAAGCAAAGGGTGTTAAATGTGAGCCAGGATGAGTTCATTCTGGCATATTTCTCCTTTTTTTCCTATTTGGATAGCTTTCTTGTTTACCCAACAACGTCTCTTTTATTTTCTTTCTATATATTAGAAGAAAAATAGTGTGTGTGTGTGTTTCTCTCTCTCTTTCTCTCTCTTGAATTAAATTTCGATCACGGCGTTTTGTGACGCTTTTAATTCAAAATTCAGGATTTGAATTGTTTGCTTGAAAAAGAGAGATTAAAATGTATTTTTTGTATTCATCTATTCAACTTGATACGTCCTTGCTACATATAAAAGTAGAATGAATGAATAATAACAATGCATTTATAATGAATTGCATATCATCCACTCAGTTGTACACCCATTCTAAATGCTGCTACATTGTCATACTTCTTGTGATTGTGTCAAGTGTCTGTGCCTGACCTTATCTACTGATACTGGCTTTGATACAGAATCAAGATAGAAATGTGCATGCACTTGTTATTTAGTGCTATTTTATATAGATATACTTGTAAACAACATATAACAACATAGGATTTCACAATGAATGTGATATTCAAGATACTCTTCCCCTATTTGTATTCAGACAATGATCAAAGGTCACATTATTCAAATGCATCAACCAATCAAAAGCATTCCAAAATGAAATTATTAAAAAAAAATACAAAGTAAAAATAACTTCCCCTTTTTCCCTTTTTATAGCAAATGGCATTAACAAAAGGTATGTTTAATTCCTAGAAAAGGAAAGCAACTTGTATTTTATTTATATTGTTTATTCATTTTCTTGCTTTTCTTTCTTTTTATTGATATTTTATTATGATTATTTCTTTATCCAGAGTGAAAAGCTATAAAAAGTGTAATAATTATAAACAATAATAAATCAATAAAAAGTGACTTTTAACAAAAATAAATGGAGGATGATATCAGCAGAATAAGCCTGACCACAAGAAAAGTGTTCACAACAAATACTCTGAAATTAGCCATTCCGCAGCCACCTTTATTTAAGCATATTCCCACTGTCGCTACCATTGGATTGCATCATACACCGCTCTTCTCTTCTTCTCTCAATAATACAAGTCACTCTTCTCTAACAACAGTCAAAGAGGAAGAGGAGGTCGCTTCTTCAACTTCTACTTCTTCTATCTCTTCAAACTTTACTACTCCTGCTACTTCGCCTTCGCCTTCTTCTCCTTCTTCTTCAGCTACAATTACTACTCCTATCATTGCTAGTAAATCTGCCACTCCTAATCTTACCACCACCACCGCTGCAATTGCTACAGCTAGTACAGATTCAACTATTCCCACCACTGATTCGGCCATCACTACTTTAGAAGCTACTACCGAATCAACTACTATAGAATCAACTGTTACGGAGTCAACTACTACTGAGCCAACTACTATAGAATCAGCTGTTATTGAATCGGAGTCAACTACTACTGAATCAGAACCAAATACTACTGAGTCAACTACTACAGAAGAAGCTACTATAGAAGCAACTACGTTAGTTACTTCAGAATCAGCTACTCCAGAAGTTACCGCCAAAAACACCATTCTCACAACCTCATACTCAGACAGTACAGCCACTGATAAAATGCCAACACTTATAGAACAGCTGCAAACAAAACACTGCAGTAGCCAAGGATCAATAGCACTGACGGAATCTTCCTCCAAAAAAATTAAATTAAGCACATTAGTAGCAAAGACGGCCACCAACCGTCTATCTTCTCCTCCACTGACACCAGTAAAGCGACCCTCCAAACTTCCCTTACGTAAATCCGCCTCCACACCTCTTTCCAAATCAATAAGCCCTGAAACCACTGCTCTATTAAAGAAACCAACTGTACCAAAGATCATAAAACGTCCATCCACCAATGATACGAAATCCAAGAAAAAGGAGGGTGGCACAAAGATACCATCACCAGCAACATCAGAACAGAAACGCAAAGATGACGACGAAGAGGAGGATGAACCCGCACCCAAGCCCATCTCTTTAAAGGAGAAGAGGGCCCGACAGGCCAAGCGTCAGGATCAGGTCAAGTTTTGGCGGGTGCGAGAGGAGAGAGAGGCTCGGCAGAGAAGATTATTGGAAAGAAAGTTGCTTGTGAACAATCGTCTTGAGCCTTCGACATCAGAGGAAGGAAAAGTGATGAAAAAGGGTGTAAAGTTCAATCTGAAAAGAAATAGAGTCATTGAAATACCTGTTGTTGTAGACGAACAGACAAGTGCATAAACCTTAAAATAAAGTGTGTATATAATGCAGTATATATATATATATATTTAGATATATAGAAGTGATGCACTTTTTATTATTATATGCTTGTTTTCAAATAGACTATGGAACTCCTTTATTTTTTAAAATGGTGTGTGAGTCAAATATGCAAGTCATGAATACATTTGGGATAAAGAATTGTATATTTTACCAAAATAAATATGCAGTGTTTTACATAAGTTATACTATACGCAATAGCAAATGCTCTTCATCTTTTTAAAACTCTTCTTTTATATATAACAGTACATCCTTTTCATTAACAAATAACACTTTGCTTGGATTAAATTTTAAAATGATGGACAGCCCGGTGACGGAGAAGGGGAACCGGAGTTCAAAAACTCAAAAAGAGGTGTGTGTGTGTGTTGCAGACGCATTATTTTTAGTAATTTATAAACATAAATATGGGTTATAGCCCTGATAGTGTGTTTGAGTCAGACTCATCCAAAATGAGCCAAATCCTCTTGGCTATCACAATGTTCATTATTCTCGCCCTGATTTATTATTGATGATTTTGTTCTAAGAGACGGTTAAAAATTAATCAGGTCTCAGTAAAATCATTGGCTGGAATCAAATCTTTAGATACTTTTAATACCTTTTAATCAATTTAAAATAGAGGAGGGTGTCATTATGCTCGTTTTTACCATTAACAACCGTTAAATATATTTAGGATCCGAAGGTGTGGATTTATCAAGGAACCATTGTCTGTTATCTTGTTCCAAGTGCTAAACTTCTTTAGAAATTACTGTATACACAATTGCAGTGTAATAGGCAAATTCGAGAGTAATAAGAACCAAATGTGTTTATTAAGTATGTGGAAATCCTGATATACTAAAAGTTATTTTTCAAATATACTTTACACTATATTGCCCAATAGAGGAAAATGATATCCACCGTACTGACTGTATAAGTTTTATCAGTATCAAAATATGTGTAACTGTGGAGAACCAAGCTGTTCTTATTGTAAATGGCAACGTGAGATAATAGCCTCTTTGCTAAAGCATTTTTGACTGTATTAGTGCTTTAACTTAAGTACCAACAGCTTAGAGTAAACAGACCCAATTAATGGTGTATTGTGTAAATATTAGAATGGACACTGAAAGAGTGACCATGGGTGCCAATGTATTACAGGAGCTAGTCTGTTTCACCATAAATAAACAAGAAGGAATTGTACTT
>MU622507.1:21081-48508 GCA_025399235.1 Backusella circina FSU 941
ACTTGAAAATCGACGAAAACTTATGGTTAAATGACGACACAAATTTAGTCATCGTAGTAAACAAAAAAGCATCTATTCTGGTTCGAGTATGACTTCTAAACATAAAGGTAAAAGTCGGTTCATGAGGGTGTATCACTCTGTCAACAGTATTAGTTTCTCTTGTAGTAGGCCACTTAGCTAATTATTTAAGAAAAACAGCAGGGTATATCTTGCAAGTCACTGCGGTTAACAATAAAATCGGGTTTCCGAGGGAAGAACACGTCGGTAGTGTATCATAAATATACGGAAACACATCAGAACGAACTTAGGAGAGGGTTTTACCATTTTGACCGGGTTAGACTCGTTGCGTACGAGCAATGGAAACAATCGTCGGTTAACTATTATCGCCTAGCTAAGCCATATCAGAACGGGATGAAAACAAGGAAGTAGCTTATTTTGTGGGTTAACTATACGCCGTAGATATACTGGAGGTAGTCTGCGGTATCGGTCTATGGATTGCCGAAGGACATGAAGTAAACTATCCAACGATTCATTGAAATTCCAGGGATTGGCTATGACTTATTATCACAAAGGTCTAAATCGCCGGGGGAGATCGTAAAAGTACTGACACAACATTAATAAAAAGTCCATCCTACATAGTCTGTCTAAGTCTTATGACCATCGTAGGCCCACTGGGTTTAATCTCTAAAGCATGTCATTTGTCTTACGCCAAAAGTCTAGAACTCGTCACAGAAATGGGAGGTTTATGTTTGTTCGTTCAGATTTGCGCCGTGAGTGTAAGGGTAAAAAGGTACGGAGAAGTATGGTTATGTAGTAAAGAAACTACGCTAAGGAACTGAGAAAAAGTCGAAGTTAATATCGAGGGTAAAGCAAGACTCGCGATCGCTCTGGAAAAAAACGTCGGTAAAACTCGGTAAAAAATCACCTTAGATGTAGGAAGTTCGTTCAGTCGTATAGAAGCAGCATTCGTTCTAAATACGTTGTNAAACTCGGTAAAAAATCGACTTATCTATAAGTAATACGTCCAATGATGAGATAATGATACGAGCTTATAAGCACGACTAAATATTACCATAGGGTTCAATATGAGATCACTTACTTATAAAGAAACCCTTTGGTTTCATTTGTAATTATAATTAAACAACATTAGTTATAGTAACAAGAAACTTATCAGTTATCCTTGTACCTTTTATAAAAGCCGTCTTAGCATAAATTCAAGAACTCTAAGAAACTTCTCTATTATTCGAAAGTGTTTTAGAACAAGTTGTGGAGAAGGTAGTTCTATGTTATATCGCTCAAGTATAAACCGGAATCCTAAAGGACTTAATCGTCGGTATAGTATTATAAAACGTCGCAGGAAAAGTCAGCTTCACAGCCCTTTTAGAAAACGGTTAAACTCAACTCGTAGTTATAATGGGTCAAATCGACGAAAAAGTTTATTCTCGAAACGGGAAAGCTGCAAGACTAGATGAGGTAACGGTATATGTATATTTACCCGGTAAACCATTGTACTGAGACGCACAAAAACCCTAGGTCTAAATTGTTTGGTTAGTTATCGAGGCGAATCTAAGAATGCATCTGGAACTGGTAAATTGACATTCTGTGGGTTGACTGTGACCCGTAGCGACAATAAAAAAAGACGCCGTTTACATATGGTAAATGATCGAAGGTTTCCTAGAAAAGCTTGCGGTTAAGGAACTACTATGTAGTAAGGTTCAAACGTGACTCTTAGTCGCAGCGGGAAGAAACGTCGAACAGATACGGTTTGTGAGCGTGATACTATCAAGACAAGTTGCTCTAGTGGTAGGAACATGTAAAACCGTTGCCGCGCAAAACGAGGTTAACTTGGTGGAAATCGGCGAAATTCTTAGGTAGATTTGGGATACAGAAATAGAACTAGTTTGGGAAGAGGTTACGTCATTAAGACTGGTTAAAGTTCGTAGCGGAGACCTAGAAATGCATTTCGGGAGCATTTATCGAAAAGGACAAATGAGGTAAATAGGCTCAGCTGGTAGAAATTTCGTAGTCGAGCTTCAGAACTCGTGTCAGGAAAGGAACTTTTTTCAAACCCGTCTATAAGTAGACTCAGTTGTCTTCAAGAACATACCATTTCATTAAGGTTTCGTAAAAGACGCCGACATGAAGGAAGTAGCTAACGGTAGAACATTATAGACTAACGTTATAGTATTAGTGTTAGTTGTTAGTTCGGGACACCGAGATGCCCTGTTTCGCCTGGGTCGACTATATGAATCCGGTTTACTTACTGACCATAATAATGAAAAGGCGATTGAGTTCTATGAGAAATCAGAGGATGGACACAATGGTGATAGCCTCTATCAGCTTGGTAATTTTTATCTCAACGATAACCATGTTGATTTCGACCCAGCGCGAGCAATTGATTATTATGAAAGGGCTGTACATCGAGGAAACAGTAAAGCTCAATGGATGCTAGGAAACCTATACGAAATAGGTAAAATTAAAAACCAAAATTTACTACACGCTATCGAATGGTATACCAAATCTGCTATGCAAGAAAATATTGATGCCGAAAACCGCTTGAAAGATATTTTTAAATCCTGTGACAATACATACGGTGATAGAAGAGTTCTGCTTCTGAAAAAAATTAGTAGACAAAATTATTGGGATGTTACGGCTGATAGATCATTTTATGGTTCTATTCATTACAAATTAGGTATCATATATTACCATGGTATTCATACTCCACAATGTTATCGAAAGGCTTGGAAGCACTTTATAATAGCAAAAGAACACTACAAGGATAAAGAGGCAACACTAATTTCAACCCTTGAACTTGAAAATGTGGATATATCTAGTAGAGATAGCTATTTGGAAAAAGTTAAGCTGTTTAGAGAAGTCCACGAGATGCTTACACTGGAAGAGCTATATAATTTGGGGATGGTATACTATAATGGCGTGTATTCAATCTCCGATGAGTTTGGAGATATTGGACGACAAGTTATCGTCAAGCCTAACTCTATGGAAGCGTCGAAGTACTTTACAATGATAACTAAAGATAGGCAATCTGGTAAAGTTAAATATGGCAATTGAAAATTGAAAATAGTAACATCTTTTTCTCTTGTTTTTATCTTAAACAAATAAGAAAATGCCAAAGATGCTTTTAGAAGTAGCAGCTACTTTCTTGGAATGGTACATTATGTTGGAAAAAATAAACCAGGTTTATTAGCTGAGTATTATCTTAAAAATGCGCTTAGCGCCAACCACCCTGAAGCCAAAATGCTATTGGACAAAGCAAAGGACAAAGCTGACGACAAAAAAGAAATTTATGAAAAAGTATTCCGCTGGCACTGCGAAACATCTAATTCATACAATTTCAGAGTTACACACAATATCGGATACATGTATTCTGAGGGTATTATGGTTGAGCAGGACTATGCATTAGCTTTAAAGTATTTTGGTATGGCAGCAAATCGTGGATACGATGAAAGTCACTTTGAAATTGGATTTATGTATCAAAACGGGATAGGTGTTAAACCAGATATTGATAAGGCTTTTCACTGGTACAATAATGCTATAAGAAGCAACCATGTTGAAGCCATCTATAATGTTGGAGTCATTTTCCAAAAGCACATAGATGATTATCAAAGTCATAGAAATGGACGTTGTGCAAATGCATATTTCAGAATTGCCGCTGATCAAGGCTCTGTCGATGCTGGATTTGAATTGGGAAATCAATATGCCCAAGGTCATGGAGTTGAAGTAAACTACAAAAAAGCGTTTGAATGGTACACGATGGCAGCAGATCAAGATCATTCCAACGCCAGATATGAACTAGGTGTTTTATATCAAAGCGGTAAAGGTGTACAAAAAGATCATAATATTGCGTTCCAATATTACCAAGCTTCGGCAAATCGAGGTAATGCAAGCGCCCAATTCAAATTGGGATGCTTTTACCATGAAGGTCTCAATGGCGAAATTGATTTCGAAGCTGCAATTGGATGGTATACAAAAGCAGCAGATCAAGGACATGTTGAAGCGAACTACAGACTTGGACAGATGTATTTAAATGGTCAAGGTACAGAAATAAATTACGCAAATGCGCGTATATATTACTTGTTCGCGGCAAATGTGAGCAATTCTGATGCCCAATTCAAGATGGGATACATATATCATCATGGATACGGTGTTGAAGTAGATTATGATAAATCCATAGAATGGTACACTAAAGCAGTTGATCAGAATCATATACAAGCTTGTTTTAATCTCGGAATAGTTTACCAAATCTATGATTTTGCTCGAAAAGATCGAAAAGATCCATTTACTCTTTTTAAACTTGCGGCAGATAAAGGTAATGCTGGTGCACAGTTTCAACTGGGATACTTCTACCACCAAGGGTACACTGTCGAGTTAAATTACAAAGAAGCTATCAAATGGTATAGAAAAGCAGCAAATCAAAACGATACTGTCGCCAATTATAATTTAGGTGTCATGTACAACAAAGGTCTTGGAGTTCAAAGAGATTTGTCGACTGCATTCAAGTACTTCAAAGCTGCAGCAAATCAAGGCCACAAATATGCACAATCCAAGTTAGGCTATTTTTATCACCAAGGTCATGGAGTAGAAAGAGATTATAAAAGTGCCATTGAGTGGTATAAAAGATCAGCTGAACAGGGTGATATGATATCCGCATATAATCTTGGTATAATTTACGAAAATGGTGACGGTGTTCAGAAGAATAATGAATATGCAATAAAACATTTCCAGCAAGCAAAAGATCAAGGCTATGCATTTGCCAAATTAAAACTTGAATATCTCAATCACCAAGACTCCTCAGTTAAAAGGCACCAAACACCAAACGTTAAGTGGTTTACTCAAGTCGTTGATCAGACGCACATAGAATCGGTACATAAAAACTGAATTAGTCGATGCATTCATTTTAGTAGAATTAAATTGACATTTTTATCTAATAAAAATAGTACATTACTTAATAAAGAATATCATTTATAAAGTTAAACATCCTTAGTAGCATATTCCTATTGTCTGAAATCGTCTACGAGCTTACATCTTGCAACCTCAAAATCAATTAGCAGTCAGAGCGATATTACTGAATCAAGAACATACAAATATTTATCACTGTTGGTTCTGGTTTTTTTACCGTGTGAATTCAAGATATAATAGTTTACTCATTCATTTTTGTAAGGACTTAAAGTGTTGTTGATGGTATTCAAAGAAATAACGAAACAGATACACTTCATATTGATTTTAATTTTTGAAACAGACTGCGATTGGGTGGATTTTTACTTTGTATTTCAGAACTTACTGTTAACTACATGAGTAAAATTGGTGTAACTACTACTAGAAAAGGTCTATGTTTCTCTTCTACATCGAGAGTATGACTATCATTGTAGTTTAACGAGATAATTACTATGTTATATTAACGAATTATATTAAACTATCGATTATCTATGTATTGCCTTATATGCATATTAGAATGGACACTGAAAGAGTGACCATGGGTGCCAATGTATTACAGGAGCTAGTCTGTTTCACCATAAATAAACAAGAAGGAATTGTACTTCGTCAAAAAAAAAAAAGCCAAAAAACAGACTTCACTTTGTTTCTCCATTTCACATCATTTCAAAATGGCAGAAAGCACAACTACATGTAATATAACTTTGCTCAACTTGATTCAAATGAGTGAAATGTAACCAATGACCTCTTGTTCTTTCTTTTAGCTGAAGCGCTACATACTGATCTGGATATTATTTTCGTTCTTAAACTTCGTCCTGATATTATCGAAAGGGCCGAAAGTGAAGACTCTTTTGCTCAACTTGATATTGGTAAACTTAAAAAAAAAAAAAAAAAAAAAAACAATCTAACATAAAAGTAATGATAAGCATTAATTCCTCCCAATAGGCAAAGCATACTATTCAACTACGGTTCTAAAAGACAACTGTGAAAAGGCACTTTATTGGTTCGAGCTCTCTGCTGCTCTTAATAATATGGAGGCCCAATACAGGTTGGGTGATATGCTTGCCTCTGGACAGGGGACAAAGAAGAACGAGAATGCTGCTTATGACTGGTATCTGAAATCAGCCCTTCAAGGTTTTTCAAAGGCACTGATTCGTATCCATGACCTTTACCATGCCGAAAAGAATATGTATTGTCGTGGCCAGATTGACGATAGCGAGAAGGAATGGGCTGAACCTGACTTTAAGGCTGAACACCAGGTCAGAGAGTTGTATGAATACAGAGTGTTGTATCACAAGACTCGGATGACAGGTATCATAAGCTATTTCGAGACACTTTTTAAAAAGTGCCATGAACGAAAGAACGATAGAAGTCAAGATCAGCAAGAAGCTTCTTTGATTCTAGGATTTCTCTATCAAAATGGATATGGTATTAGGAAAATAACAGCGCGTGCCATAGAGCACTATACCTACGCTGCAGAAAAAAAGGATACCATTGCTCAATATAATCTTGGATTTATATACCACCAAATCGCGACTAATGAATACAACTACCGGTATACGCTAAAATGGAATGCACAAGCTTTCAAGTGGATTTCACTGGCTGCAAAAAAAGGAAGTTGCAATGCACAGAATCTGCTAGGGTACTTTTATCGGAAAGGATTTGGAGCAGACAGGAATGACAGTAAGGCTATCTCTTGGTATGAAAAGGCTGCTAAAAACCGATGCGTAGATGCAATGGTATCCCTTGCTACCATTTATCGAAAGGGCTTGATTGTTGATTGTGATTATGATATTGCAATCAGATATTACAAGATGGCAATCGATGAAGGAAGTACAGCCGCAGAAAATGCTTTGGAATTACTTTACCATACAAGAACTTCTGTTGACTCAGATGAATATCTGCCCAAACTTTTTTCAAGGAAAGGACTGTGCTCAAGACTTCGAGCTGATGCTTTAAAGATGGTCGACTCGGATAAATGGAGTAAACAGGAAAAGCTATTTACGAGGGCTTTACGTAAAGATCCAGAGGCGATGCTTGAAATTGGTCAGAATTACTGCATTGGAGAAGGGTTTGATCAAGATAAAGACATAGGGTTTAGATGGATTCTTAAAGCGGCTAAAGGTGGTTCAATTGGAGCAAAACGCGCCGTTGCCAAAATGTACAAGGATGGTGATCTCGTTGAACAGAACTATCATAGTGCGAGTGTTTGGCATAGACAAGCTGCAAAGAAGGGCGACGCTGATTCTCAGTGCAAACTTGGAATGATGTATCATCAAGGAATTGGCGTTCGAAAAGATCCTTTGGAAGCTAGTAAATGGTATACATTTGCCGCAGAAAAAAATAACAGCGATGCCCAGTGTCAGTTGGGTGTCTTACAGTTAAATGGTCAAGGTCTACGTAAGAATCTAAGCGGAGCTATTGATTGGTTTGTTAAATCTGGATCCCAAAAACACGCAGAGTCATGTTACCAAATGGCCCATTTATATGTATATGGCAATGGAGTAGATCAGAACGTCGAAAACGCAAAGCTCTTATTTGAAAAAGCAGCTAAACTGGGTAATATTGATGCTCAACTCAAATTGGCAAAAGATTTTCCCGACACTTCGACTGAAAAGGACGCTGCAAAATATTATGATATGGCTGCTAATTCAGGAAATCCTAAGGCCAAATACGAACTCGCTATATTGTATCTTGATGGAAGAGGTGTTGAACAAAATTTTATGAAAGCGTACTCTCTATTTAAAGAATCTCAGCAGCTTAAATATAGCCCTGCCGAAAATATTTTCCATGTTCCAATTAATTACTTGACAAACAATGACATCGATTATGAAAAAATCATAACAATGTTTACCTTGGTTTGCGAAAAAGGAATTGATTCCTTGGAGCATAACTTGGGACGCCATTACAAATGTGATAGAATCTTTGCTTACGACGAAGATATGCTGACTTGCTTGAAGGATGTAGATTCCACTAAAAAATGGCTCAAAATGGCTGCAAA
Source organism: Backusella circina FSU 941 (assembly GCA_025399235.1). Taxonomy (NCBI): domain Eukaryota; kingdom Fungi; phylum Mucoromycota; class Mucoromycetes; order Mucorales; family Backusellaceae; genus Backusella; species Backusella circina. Next base: position 29,033 of record MU622507.1, read on the forward strand.
AAAAGGTCTCGCTAGCGCTCAGAACGAAATGGGAGCTATAATTGAAGCTGAAAAAGAGTCAAGGAATCGCATCAAAGAAATGATGTATTGGTATGAAGAGGCATGGAAAAATGGGAATGTGAGTGCCGCGTTTAGACTTGCTTGTTTGTATTTGGAGGGTAAAGACACTGCTCAAGATCTGAAAACCGCATTCTGTTTACTGTACGAAATCTCTAATTTGGGTCACCCGGATGCTACCAGTATTCTGAATCTGTCTGATACATCCTACCTGAAAAATAATTACAACACAGTCATGAAAATGCTAGAGGGGGCCGCTAAATCTGGAAACACTATTATTCAGTATCGGTTAGGGACCTTAAAGTTACTTAGCAACCTATCAAATGAAGTACAGGAAGCCGTTAGGTATCTGGCTATGGCGTCTGATGGAGGTCATATAGATGCCGCATATCAATTGGGTGTTTTATTCGATGAAGGAACAAAAGTAGGGCAAGACTATACCGAATCGATCCGCTATTATCAATTGGCTGCTAACAAAGGTAACGAGCATGCGTTGCTCAGATTGGGCCAGTTTTACCATTTTGGGAGAGGATTCAAGCAAGACTACACAAAGGCATATAAATACTATGTGATGGCTGCACAAGAAGGGAGCCTTTGGGCTAAAATAACAATTGGCGTCACTGAACGTTCTATATGGGACGACAAAAAGAATTTATTAATCGATTCACCGGATGATGTTCTCTTTGATTATGACAACTGTCTCACTATGTGGGAGTACTTGGCTGAAAATGGAAATACAAATCTTCAGTATGAGCTTGGTCTTATCTACGAAAAAACAAATGATGCTACTGATTTAAACACAGCAGTAAATTGGTATTCAAAAGCAGCTAAAAGTTCACACCGAGATGCCCTGTTTCGCCTGGGTCGACTATATGAATCCGGTTTACTTACTGACCATAATAATGAAAAGGCGATTGAGTTCTATGAGAAATCGGGAAAGTTTGAAAACAGCAATGCATTATATCAACTTGGTGTTCTGTGCCTTAACGAAAAAGACGGAAGCTCAGACATGAAGAAGGCCTTCTCTTACTTCGAACTTGCTGCGAAAATGGGAAATAGCCAAGCTCAATACAAATTGGGTGAACTTTATGAATCCGGTAATATTTTCCCAAAAAATATAATCGTGGCCATGATTTGGTATACGAAATCAGCCTCACAAAGAAATAAGGATGCTCAAAATTATTTAAATGCTCTTGAATGTGACCTGAATGATAACTCCTACTATGTTAAAAGACATAAGCACTTACTTAAGCTTATTAAACAGAACGAGAACAGTGAACTTATAGATATGTCTTTCCTTGGGTCTGTTTTTTATCATTTCGGACGCTTACATTACGATGGACACGGCATCGAAATAAATTATAAGATAGCTTTCGATCACTTTACTAAATCTCATGAGTACTACAAAAACAGTGTCGCCGCATTTTTTTCTAGAATCATATTTGAAAGAATCGACATATCAATTACAACAGATTATTTGAAGAAACTACAAATGTTCGAGAACATATCTACCGCCCTCATGCCAGAGGAGAAATATGAGCTTGGTTTGATATATTATAAAGGAGTTAGCTCTTATGTAGAACCTGAAGATCTCGAAACCAGTATAGTTGTCAATGCCAATCATAATAAAGCCTCCGCCTATTTTAAAATGGTGTTTGGAGAGGTTTCAAAAGGTAGTGCTGTTAATATAATAATGAAATCACATATTCCTAATGACAAAGAATAGAAAAAAACGTGGACCAGCAGTATAAGTCAAGTAGCTACTTTCTGGGAATGATTTATTATTTTGATAGAGTATCCCCTAAAACCAATACCAATACCCTTGAATACTTTAAGAGATCGTTCGGCTGGGGTGATAAAACTGCAGAACTTATAGTGAAGTCGATAAATGATGACAATACCGAAAAGAAGAAAATCCACAGAATTGTATTTGACTGGCATGTGAGAAATAAATCTCCAGAATGTGCTAAAATTGACTTCAATCTTGGTCATATGTATTATGAAGGTCTTGGTGTAAAAAAAGAATATGGAGAAGCTCTGAAATTCTTTAAAAGTTCTGCTGGTACGGGGCTTTCCGATGCTCAGTATAAGCTAGGATCTATGCATCATTTTGGACATGGTACACCCAAAAATTATGAAGAAGCTATTAAATGGTATACCAAGGCAGCCAATCAGTATAACGCTAAAGCAATACATAATCTCGGTGTTATGCATGAAAATGGCGAAGGACTCGAAAAGGACTATGATAAATCACTCAAATATTATGAAAAAGCAGCCTACCAAAAATATGACCTTGCTCAATACAAACTAGGTTTCTTCTATCAATATGGCTACGGAATGGAAATAGACTACAAGAAATCAATCGAATGGTTCATTAAAGCGGCAAATCAAAATAATGTTTTGGCTAATTATAGCCTAGCCAAAATCTATGAGAATGGTGAGGGTGTTGATAAAAACAATAGTCTGGCTTTCAAGCATTTCAATATTGCAGCACAAGGTGGAGATGCAAGGGCCCAATTCAAACTAGGATATTTTTACCGTTTTGGTTATGGAGTTACTTCTGATTATAAAAAGGCTTTTGAATTGTATGCCAAAGCAGCAAACCAGAACCACATAGCAGCCATACACGAACTAGGAAACATGTATTGGAATGGCCAAGGCACTGAAATAAACTACAATGATGCATTTAATTATTACCAGGTTGCCGCAAACAAAGGCTACGTCCCTGCACAATTCAAAGTCGGATTTATGTATCATCAAGGCTGTGGAAACCAAGTAAATTATAAAAAAGCAATAGAATGGTATTCCAAAGCAGCAAAACAAAATCACATCATTGCAAATTATAATCTTGGAATAATATACGAAAATGATAAGAATACTGAAAGCAATTTTGAAATTGCATTCAAACACTACAAAGTTGCTGCAGATCATGGCTATGAAGGTGCCCAATTCAAATTGGGAATATTTTACTTCCAAGGATATGGTGTTGAAATTAACTATGAAATTTCCACTCAGTGGTTTGTTAAAGCTGCAAATCAAAATAATGTAGTTGCCAATTATAATCTTGGGATACGCTACGACATCGGGTTAGTTTTTCAACAGGATCATAAGATTGCAGCTAGATACTATAAAATTGCCGCAGACGGCAACTACCCAGATGCACAATTCAAATTGGGTTATTTTTATCATAATGGTTACGGAGTCGAGTTAAATTTCAAAGAAGCAGCTCAATGGTACAGGAAAGCATCAGACCAGGGGCATATTATTGCTAGATACAATCTTGAAAATATGTATAAGAATAATGAGATTGGTCCCACATACCCGGATATGACATTGCAAAACTATGATCTTGCTGCTGATGAAGGTATCGATGCTCAAATAGGCTATGACGAAGCAATCAAACGGTGCATTAAGGCCCTAGATCAAAATAATATTGAAGCAAACTATAACTTAGATACACTAGACGATGATGGCCAGAATGCAACAAGAGATTACAAAATGATATTCGAAAAGTACAAAAACTTAGCTGATTCTTCTCTCAAAGGCTTCAGGTTTAAATTAGACTATGAAAAGGAGGTTGAAAAGTTTACTAGGCCACCAAAACAAAGGCAACAGGACGCTTATTATAATCCCGGAGCAATGCTTGAAGATTCCTACAAAGCTGAGGAGTATTATAAGAGCGCTTTTGATCATTACAAAACTGAAGCAGAACAGGGTTTTTCGTATGCACAGTCTATGTTAGGGTACTGCTATCATCAAGGTTTTGAAGTCCAAAAAGATTACAAAAAAGCGGCTAAATGGTATGAAAAAGCTGTAAATCAGAACCATGCTCTATCATCATATAGCATAGGAATTATCTACGAGTATGGCGAAGGAGTTGAAAAAAGTTATGAAGATGCATTCTATTATTATAATATTGCTGCCTCTCAAGGCTTTCCACCTGCCCAGTTTATATTAGGATGCTTTTATTTTCATGGGCGCGGAACTACAGTAAATTACGAAAAATCGATTGAATGGTATACCAAAGCAGCTGATCAAGGACATATTATTGCCATGGTTAGTCTCGGAGAAATCTACTGGAATGATCAAAGTAACAAAAACAATGGCAAAGTTGCGCTAGAATATTACAAGAAGGCAGCAGATCAAGGTTATGCTTATGCCGAATTTCAATTGGGATATCTTTATCATCAAGGTTACGGTATTGAAGAAGATAGTATAAAAGCACGTGAATGGTACATCAAAGCAATATATCATAACATAATCGAATTCAGCTATAAATCGGGAATCAGACAGAATATTGAAGAACACATCGTAAATGACCATGAGAGTGCAGCAAAGAACGGTCATCTCGGTTCACAAATTAAATTGGGACTTCTTTACTACTATGGTCACAGTGTTAAAAGAGATTTCAATAAGAGTATAGATTTGTTTTCAAAGGCTGCAGAGAAAAACCCTGAGGTATTCGCTCTACTTGGTGAATTGTATCATTGTGCTACCGATGTTCTTGACAATTTTGCAAAAGCCTTGTATTACTATAAAAAAGTACCAGAAGGTCGTAACAAAAGCTCTGCTCTTAGAGGGATTGGCTTACTTTACCAATATGGAAACGGTGTTGAAAAGAGTTATAAAAAAGCGTTTGAATATTACAGGATGTCTGCCGATCTAGGAAACAAATCTGCCTTTTATAATCTTGCATTATGTTACTATTATGGAATCGAAATCAAACAGAATTTTTTTGAAGCGTTTATGTGGTTCAACCGAGTGATTGATAAAAAACCAAACGATGGTGCTACCCACGTATTTATTCAAGATATGGAAATTTCAACTGTTGATAAAACTTCTACAAAAAAGAGGAATTACAAACTTGCTTCTGAAAGTTTCATACATGGAGAGGTGTATTACTATCTTGGAAATATGTACCAGCAGGGACAGGGCGTTGTTCAAAATAAAGAGATTGCAGCAGAATATTTCGAAGAGGCTGCGGAGTATGGTCACGAGAAGAGTCGAAAATGTTTACAAGAATACCTCCATAAATCAAAACAATGTAATTAACTGACTATTAATAAAGGATTGTTTAAAATAAGAAAATGTGTAGGCTTTACGGGAAGAGAGAAATTGTCAAAATTTGTTTCAAAGTATTCTGTAGTGAAGGCCCACTGTTAACAGTACTGATTCATATTTAATTTTATAAAACTGACACACATATGTCATTCATTTCTATGATCAACTCACAAAAGCATATCGCAAGATACGTTCGTTCTAGAGTACCTGGTTCATAATGGTAAGTGTCATTAAAAATCCTAAAACAAACCAAACACGTGACTGATGTTGCAAATCACGTCAATCACACACGGTTTTGATTGACATCGAAAAAAAAGTTGTTTTTCTTTTCCCTTTCTTTTCCCTTTCTTTTTCCTTCTTCTTTAATCCTATTTTGACACGCACACACACAAATTAATACATCATGAGTCTTAAAAGATCCTCTGAACAAAAAGGAGCCGAAGCTACCAAAAAGGCCAAATCCAACAACCTCAAACAAGCCACACTCTTTACCATGTTTAAACCCCAAGCCAAAGCTGAACCTCTCGCCACCAAAGCAAAGGACGAGGCATCTGTGGCAGAGGAAGAGGCGCCTGTGACAAAGGATCCAAAGGCTCTGTTCAAAAATGCCGACCAAGAGACACTCGCCTTGCTTGAACTGGAAATGACGACAATGAATTATGAATGGCTTAAAGTACTTGCACCTGAATTGACGAAACCTTATTTTATAAAGGTATAGGAATAGCAGAAAAAAAAAAAAAGTCAAAGTTGTTTGTTTTCCTAAAAAAGACGATTGTTTATAGCTCAAGAAGTTTTTGGAAGGAGAAAAGGAAGCCAAAAAGACCATCTTTCCTCCAGGTAAATAATAGCTTGAGAGAGAGATGTGGCGCTGTATTTTTATTAATTTTGTTTTTTAGCACATCATATTTATAGTTGGTCCAATTACACACCCGCATCCAGTGTCAAAGTGGTTATTTTAGGACAAGATCCTTATCATAACTACAATCAGGCACATGGTCTCTGTTTCTCTGTTGTCAAAGGTGTCAAGACACCTCCTTCTTTGATAAATATGTACAAGGCATTGACAATTGATTATCCAGACTTTAAAACACCAACTCACGGGTAAAAAAAAGAATGATAGTAGTGGTAGTAGCTGTTGTTTAATAGTATTTATAGTTACCTCGAAAACTGGGCTAAACAAGGCGTTTTATTGTTGAATACATCACTCTCTGTTGAGGCACATAAGGCAGGCAGTCACGCAAATCAAGGATGGGAACAGTTCACTGGTAAAGAAGAAAGATAGAGAGACCATGTAATATACATACATTAATCATATATGTTCTTTATAGATGCTGTTATCAAATATTTAAATGAAAAGAAATCAAACATTGTGTTTATTCTCTGGGGTGCACATGCACAAAAGAAGGGAGCAAGCATTAAACAATCTGTAAGATATAAAGAATTGTTCCCATAGAATAATAATAAAAAAACTCATCTTTGTTATCTATATAGAAACATCTCGTCTTAAAGGGTGCCCATCCTTCACCCCTCTCAGCCCATCGTGGATTCTTTGAATGTCACCACTTTAAAAAGGCCAACGATTACTTGTCAGAACACGGAAGACCCACCATTGACTGGAACTGTTTATAAATATATACTTTATTTTCACAATATATATATAAATAAAATACGCTTTTTTTTTCTTTCTTTTAAACCAGAAGTGCAATATCCTTTGTCCTTGAATCCTGTTTACACATCGGACACCTGTAATTCAAAGCAAGCCACTCATGAACACACGCCTTGTGAAAATGATGTTTACACCATAATTTACATAAAACATCACCTTGTTCATAATTTGATAAACAGATGACACAAATCTGATTCTCCTCTTCGCTAATAATAAGCACAGGATAGTCCGGTTCGGCCTCGGTCCGTGGACCCTCCATTAAGCCCAGATAGAGCCATAATCGGTCGAATCGGCCCGGGGGTTTTGGGGTGGGAGTACGGTTGACGGCAAGTGTGGTACTGGAGGAGAAGACATAAACGGGTATCTTTTGGATCTCCTCAAAGGTGGCACCACCCATAGAGACACCATCATCAAGATGAAGCAATCGCATACCAACTAAAATGATGATTAAGTACTTTTACCAAATATATATGTATAGAATGATTACCTAATACAAAGGGTAAGCAAAAGATGACCGATGTACACAGTAGCACCGGTACAAGCAGTATAAGATAACCATAAATGATCAATGATAATGAAAAGTAGTAGAGCGGCACAGCTGTACTTGAGCATGTCGTTGATGTGAAGAGCATGTAGTTTCCTACTATAAACCACAATAATCCAAATATGTCCAATGCTGACTTTGCGCGTTGAAACCACTCTATTGCGGAGAAGATATTGGTACTATTGAGGTTATCATCACTATCATTTATATTTATATATATACTATGGTTGTTGTTGTTACTGTTGTTATTCTTATTTATAATTGTAGTAGTAGTAGTAGTAGTATTAGTGGTATTGGTGGTATTGATGGGTATCACAGGAGTATAAGATGTAGATGAAGAAGATGTATTATTATTAATATTATTATTATTGCTGGTATTAGTATTATTCGTAGTTGTTGTTGTATTATTAACAGTAGGCGGTGGTGGAATAGGTCGATTCCTCTCACTAAGTGCATATGCCTCAGATAACTCATTTCTATTTTCTAGAGTGGTGTTTGTATTCGTCGACCTGCGACGACGAGGAGCCAAATGTAGATAGATTGTGATTGGAGCGGTTAAAGCGAGGCGAATGATGGAAACGGAAACAAAGATCCGAAGTGGTTTATCACAATAGCTTGTCCAACTCACCGAGAGGACCGCCAGTCCAGCAATGACCTGTATTGCTAGAAGTGCTATATTTGAACCTAGGATTAGTTTGGACGATGGACTACTTCTTCGCCAATTGAGAACGAAATGAGTAAACCAATGGGATCGCACTCTTCGAGAGGTTGGTGCCGTACTTCGTCGGGAGAATTGGACTGCATTTGTTGCAGAGGTGTGGAGTATTTGTGGAAGCGCTGGTCTGGTTGAGTTGTTACTGGAAGTGGTGGAGCCAGAGGAGAATGAAAAGTCAGAGGGCTGATGACGATGATTGAGCCTTGTTGTAGAAGGCATGCGGGTTCGTTTTCTTTACGCTTTTTTTTTTTTTTTTTTTTGTTTCTTTATACAAATAAATAGAATATATAAAATAGGTTATAGTAATAATAATAAGCTGATAAACAATATATGTGTGTGTATTCACATACGCTTTAGCTTTTTATAAACATGTAATAAAAAGACAACAAGAAGTGAAAGAAACTGTATCATATATATTTAAAATTATATCTTTTATTATTATTGGTAGAAAACGATTGGTTCGGTTTAATGGTTAAACCCCTCTTTTTTTCTCATCAAAAAAATTAGTCAATAAAGTATTTCAAAGGCTCTTCGCGTGACCAAATAGCAGTTCCCTCTGTCAAAATAGAGTAGAAATCGACTCTACCATCGTGATACTTGTGGCATCTATTCGATAGAAGCGCTGTTTAATATATACACACTTCTTTTATTGAACTCAACCCACTTACCTAACATGGATGTACTTGTCATCATCAACCTCAATCTTACCAAAGTAGTTGAAGCCGTAAGAAACCTCTTCAACAGCAAACTCGACAAGAATAAAGGTGTCAATACGCTTCAAATCATCAACCTCATGAAGATCATGGATTTGATCAAGTTTTTTAAGCTAAAAAAGGATATTGGTATTATGTAATCGGTTTGTTTGTATATTATCTACCTCGTGAAGCTTAATAGAGTTATAATTTTTTTGTTAGGTTTTAATTTATTTAATATTAAATTTAATAAAGCGTTAGTTACCTTGGCAACGACTTGGTCTTTAACTTCGTGGAAAACCTAGCAATGAATTTATTATTATTATTATTGTATTTACGCGTCTTACTACTTTACTTACAGCTTTTGCCTCATCATTAGCAGGCTGAACAGGTCCCATGGCATTGTGATTAACGTCAGACATTGTAATATAAAAGAATAGATTGATAAAAAAAAAGTTGTAAAAAAAGAAGGAAAATAGGAAAAGATTCTTTTTTTATATAAAAAAAAAAAAAGTCAGTCAGTTTACGTGTACGACACCAGTCCTTTTCCATGATACAAGCATTTCGTTTTCTTAAAAAAAAACCCACACTCGAAAACGCCAAAAGGATCACCGTCAGTTTTAAAACCCGCCTGAATCAGCAGTACTTCTTGTTTAAATCAAACTGTTTTATATGAATAGAAAAACCATATGTTAAAACCTTGGTACTACCTCAGCAATATTACTTACCGAGATAAACTACTATTAGAATGCTATGATTCATTCTATGTGTGCGTATATCTATTCTATTATGTAGATCAGCTTTTTATTAAATGATAATAATAATGAATAATAAGAAGAAGCAACAGTTTCCTGTGCTTCTAATAATAAAAAAAATAATGTGGGAAATAACATTTACTTAAATAACAATAAATCCGGATGAGGCACTCTTTGTATTCAACATTCTATTTTTGTTATTGCGACTGTGGCTAGTACACCTTTTATCATTATTTTGAATTTCAGATTTCTATCCATTTGGCATGTTGTATATAAAAAGTAAGATGAAATGAGCAAAACTCTATTTAATCTTTAATATTAAAGAATTCACCGGAAAAAAGGCGTTCTATACAATGGTGATAGTCAAATGCATACTGAAGTTGATTTAAACCAAATAGTAATAATAAGAGTAAAATCATAGATCTATTAAACACTCTGAACATTCAATCCATCTTATTACATCATTTACGAGTTGAAAAAAAAAAGTAGAACTTTTAATAAAAGCTATTCTCATTCATTCTGATAGTATCAATACAATAATAAAAGTTATGTTAACCCATTAAAGTTTAAATCATGTTTAAACCACACGAATAGTGTATGGTTAATTGTTTGAATAGAGTAAAATTAAAATACATCAAGCTAGTATCGTTTCATTATATACTAATCAACATAGTTTTTAAAATGAAAAAGAAGACAAGGTAATACATGCACCAAAAATAGTATAAATCAATACCCTTACATATAAAAAAAGAACAGATAGAGTTGTATTCTCTTTGTTCTTCTTTTTGATTCTTATGGCGCAAAAATCCGAGAATAAATTGATCTATAAATACATGCATATACAATGCAATAAGATTTTTTGTCTCTCTCTCTTCTTCGGAAAAACAATTATTCATTCATCTTTTGTATTGTCTTTCCTCTCCCTAATGTAAACATTTTAGGTTTGATGCATGTTTCACGAAAGCAAGCAACTGTCACCAACAAATGAATCTATATAAAATAGCCTTTAATACTCTCATCATTCATTGTTATATACTGATGAATACCAGCTCAGTGCAGACATGATAAGAGCGGACTATGATCTTCAATTTGAGCGAATCAATATAATAATAATTAATATAATATAAAAAGGGGAGTTGAATATATTAAATAATATCAACATTATAATACAAACCCTTTGTGTAGAAAGCATATTTATATATATCAGCAACAATCATCTCACATAGTGTCTTTTTCAATATAGCTTGTATAGCAAGTTAGAGTCTGTGCACCATAATAAATTGCTTGGCGTACACTCAAGTGTTTATAAAAATAAAGTGTTCCACGTGGTGAATAACCTTCTTGATAACAAAGAGGCTGGTGCAAGCTGTAAAATCAAAGGATGCAATTATTGGATTTCAAACTCAATACTTCTTTTTCAGGGTGACATCACTTTGAACATAATACTCTCTTTCTTTCTTGAAGTGGTTTTCTTTCATACTCTTTCTTCTTTTACTCTATACTTTTTTTTTTTTTTGTCTCAGGTCCGCCCCTCCCCTTTTACTTTCCTTTCTCTCTTTAGTTTGTTTGTACACACACTCATTTTTTTTTATTACTATATTAAACTATCCTTCTTTATTAATAATTTATTATATTATTATTATCCATTATACATATATTTAACACAAACAAAACTATTGCAGTAAAAAAAAAAGAAAATACGATAAAAGAATAATATATGAACACAATAGAAAATGGCACAACACTCATCTCTTATTGCTGAAAAGAATCTCACCTCGCCCACCTTGGACGCATTGTGTCATGACTTGGATAGTTTCATCAACGAACTGAGCATTAGCGAGCCATCAACCAACAACAACACTATCAATGCCTTAAACCTAAATTCAACTACTGCTTTGGTATATAATATATTATTATTATAATTCATTATATCCAGTTATTTATTGATCTCTTATTTCTATATATAAAGGATGAAACTGGAATGGATTATTATACAAACACCCGCGCCTCGACCCCATTTGATGATGAGAGTCCTGGATACTCTCCTGTTTTGGAAAATTACACAAGTTTCTATGCAGAAGAGGTCCAAGAACAGAAGCCTCCTAATATGATGATGACAAGAAGTGATAGTCTCAACAGTAGTATTCATTATAATAATAACGTCAACAGAAATAATAGTATTAACAGCAATGCCAGTAATAATACGACATCATCGTTTCCCCTGAATAACAATCTTTCACCGCCCGTTTCTCCTTCCTTCCTCCGCCCCGATTTCATGGCAACAAAGGAGGATGTGCTATTTGCCCCACGTTCTAGTTCATTGAATCGTGCCATGTCGGGTGCATCGAATAAATCCATTGTGAAATTGAGTCAGAGAAACAATAGTTTATCAAACCAACAACCTGGCTCGCCCCTCTTCTCAAATCCAACCTCACCATTGGCCTCCTTTGTACATCCAAATAGCTTGTACAACAACAACAATATTGACGATTTCCCAAACCATGCCTTCGTATCCTACATCACTCAGCATCTGACAGAGGCAGTGGCCAGATTGAACGAACGTCGTCGTATCTTCTGCACTGCAGAATACCCACTTAGTTTTAACGGTGAGGAGGCACTTGATTTAATCCGATCATTTTTACCCTCCAATTTGGATGATTGGATCTATTTGGACTATGCACGATCATTGATGAGAAATAACATCATTCATCCTATTGCCTATTCAGAGAAATCGATACGAAACAATAGATTGTATGAATCGCCAACAGAGATATATACAATCAATGAGGAGGAGGATGTTGAGGCAATTCAGTGTGTGTATACGCCATTGACACGATGTTATACAAATAGCTGTTTTCCTGGTCAGGGCGGGTGCTATGCTCCACTGTGTCCTAATAAGGCAGAGAAGGGTCTATCTGCTGCTGCGTCTATCGGATCTTCTACATCACATGAAACTGTAAGTTTTAGATTGACATTATTTTATATATATGTGCTGTTATTTATATATCATTTCAGGGTCAGTCACGTGCATGGTCTGAAAATGTATCAAAAGATGTCCTTTTATCAATGCCTGGCGACGAAATAAAACGACAAGAAGCCATCCATGAGCTTATTTATACTGAGGATGATTATGTACGGGATTTAAAACTATTGGATCAGGTAAAATATTAGCTATTTCTAAAAATAGCATTCATCAAAATTAAACCTTTTTTTTTTTTTTAAAAAAAAAAATAGCTTTACGCCAAAGAATTATTACAAGCACAATGTATCGAAGAAGAAAGACGCCAAAGCTTTTGTAATTCACTCTTCAACAATTATGAAGAAATCTTGGATATCCATCAACGTCTTGCCAATGAACTCAAGGACTATCAGAGTTATTGTCAAAGTCAAAGTTCCATCGGTATTGTGGAGCGGGTAGGCGACATTTTTTTAAATCACACCCGTCGATTCATGAATGCCTATTTGAAATATGCCCCGCACGTGGTCCTTGCCGAATACTTCTCCAAAAAGGAATATGATTCCAATATCGTCTTTCAAAACTTTATTCGCACCCAAGAGAAATTAGCAGAGTGTCGCAAACTGCCCTTCCGCCATTTCTTGATCCTGCCCGTGACAAGATTGCAGCGCTATGTGCTGCTGCTGGATGCCGTGCTCAAAAAGACACCCGACGATCACTCGGATAAGCGGGACATTCAGAAATGTATAGATATTGTAAAAAAAGTGGCATCGGCATCGGATGAGAAGACACTGTTGACAAAGAGTACGTTGCGCATATATGAGATCAATGATCGATTACGTTACAAGTTGATCAATGGAGAGCAGTGTAATATAGATTTATTAAAACCCGGGAGAAAGTTGTGGTTGGAGGGCGTGCTCGGTAAAAAGCAGCATTTGGATCAGGTCGGCATGCAGGTGTTCTTGTTTGATCATGTATTATTGATTACAAAAATTAAAAAGATATCTTCCGGGGATGATGTCGAGTATCATGTCACAAAGCAGCCCATCCCACTTGAGTTGCTCCATTTGCAAGAGGCAACGGAGGGTTTTTCCATCGGTGTGAGAACCATGAGCTCAACTGTAAATGGAACAAATGGAGGTACCATGATGACAAGCAACACATTCATGGATTTCGAAAAAATTTAGTCACTTTTTTTTCCAAAAACGGTCTCGAAAAGAAAAGGAATTGCGTTTCAAAGGAGGAGAAAATCTTTGTAATAAATGCTGATTATTATCTTGCAGTTGTACCAAATTTTACCTAATACGATGATTTTGTGTAAAAATTCAAAAAATATATCAGAGATATAATAATCCAAACTGCAAATCAGTTATTGTTACCTAAACTCGTCACACAGTTACAGGCATTGTTTAACATTACACCCTGTCTGTAAACATTTTCTGTTCAAAAAGTATTTTTAATTTCTTTTTAATTAGGAAATGATGCCATTATTTAGCATTTGTACTTTCAATGAAGATGTGTTGAATAATGTAATGAAAAGTAGATACGAATACTATTAGTCTTGTTTTGACGATCAATGATGTCAATCAGATTGCAGTGTTGGAAGACCATAATATCTTTTTGGTGCTGTCTGGTAAAGTATTTTTTTTATTATTATTACTATTATAATGATGGTGATAGATTGAAGAAGAAAAAATGTATTCACTCTTTCTTTCCTTTTTTATATTTAGATAAAACGCTATACGCCTATGCACTCGACTCACTCGTTCCCAAAGAAAATCGCAAAGTCACCCTCGAAAAACCTCATCAAAAAATCGCCACTCACATCAGTTTCTTCTACGCAGGTGTCTGTAACAACCGCACACTAGTCATTGCCATGAAGAAGCGTGGTGTCGACAGTCACTTCAAGGCCATGGAGCCCGTCTGCGGTGATCTACGCAATCCCAAAAATGCCAAATTTTTTACCAAATCTGGTCTCTTCAACAAGATGCCCTCATGGTTCAAGAACTATACCGAGTTTTATGTTGGTACCGAGAGTTATGCGCTTCATTTCTTAAAGGCACGTGTGGCCATTGTCTGTTCGCGTGGGTTTGAGATTATCAATCTGGATGCACTTAATACCAACCGAAATTTACCCGATCCGGACCATCCCGATTTCAGCTTTATTAGAAAGAGAGAGGATTTGCATCCTTTGGGTATGTTTAAGTGTAAACAGCATTATTTGTTGTGTTATAGTGAGTTTGTGTTTATGGTTGATGTACATGGCGGTCTTGTGCCGGGAACACCTGTTATCGAGTGGGAAGGTGCACCGCAGTCTGTTGCGTTTTATTATCCGTATGTAATTGGGTTTGATAACCGATTTATTGAAGTTCGTAATGTAGAAACTGTAAGTCTTTTCATTCATATTTGTAACGATAATAATAACAAAATAGAACTGATATTGATTATTATTTTTTATTTTTTTTTGTATAGGGTGAGCTAGTGCAGGTTTTGGCAGGTTTCCATATGCGCTGTTTACAGTTTGTTAGTCAATCCATTGCACCGGTTATTCATGGTTGCATGGCACATCCTTTTAAACCTGAATTCCAATATATTTTCCAGTTGGTAGGCATGTTTGAACCTGATATTTAAAAAAAAAAGACAACCTTTCATATTATTATATACATTTATATTTTTATTTTCATTTGATTTCCCTCTTTATTATTATTTATTTTTCCCTTCTTTTTTATATATATAATGTGTTTTGAAAATACTATATCTTTTAATAAAAAAACAAGAATATATTAATACATTTTTTTTTCTGTGTTTCTTTGTAATAATAAACCCAGGTTTTTTGGATCATCATTTTTTCTTTTTTTTCTTCTGTAATGCTTCAAAAAATGTCGATGTATTTTCATGTAGTTTATATCGAAAAATAGGCATTGTAGAAAAAGGTATTGGTTTAGATTTGATCCATTTTTTGCGGCGTTTTTGTTTGATCTTGGTTTGTGTTTTTGACATTTTGCTTTTATGTCTATATTTTTACTATTGTCAGGCACATCGCTTTTTTGGTTCTTATTCATAAAAAAAAAAACCTTAGACCACCATTCCAGTTCATTGTTGTTACCAAAAAAAAACAAATAAATAAAGAGAGAGAAAAAAACGAATAATTGAAAAAGCTGTCAATTTTCTTAAATCCAGTTTTTGTAATTGGCTTATTATTTTTCAGGGTTAAGTTTATTTTTTCTTGTAAATAACCAAATAAACATATCAAAAAAGTGTTAGCTTCTAAAAGTATATGGATCCCCTTGATTATTTAGCGTAGGTTGCACCATAAAAGATGGTCTTCTCAGAGTCTTTTTTCTCTTTACAGAAAAAAAAACACGATGAGATGTTATTGTCACTCATTGGATTAAAATAGCTGAAATCCTACTATATATTAAAAAAAGAACAGCGCTATATGCAAGTTAAGTACATGGATATCACAATTCAATAAGTGCCACTCCAATTACAATGTTCAGTGAGCTATTCTGTTATATAATGTATGTCCTTATACACAATAACATTACATTTTTCTTTCCGTGTTATTTACCTATGAAGAATATAAAATAGTTCTAGTATGACTGTATTCGTATATCCAACATAGAATATGTATTATGAAGAGACACACTAGCTCTTATGTTTCTGATATGAAATAGTAAAAACCATTATTTGTTATTTATATTTATATTGTATTTAGTAATTTTATTATTATGGAAAGTAAACATCTAGAAATTAGGCATAAGCTAATCAGTATAACCTCTTTTTTTTTTTCGTTTTTTTTTTTTTTTTCCTTTCAATTACATTATTTGTTTTTATAGTAGTGGCTATCGGTATACAGTTTGTTATTGTGGAACACAAAAAAAACAAAAAAAAAAAATAGCTGTCTTTTTTATACACACGAAGAAGATACTTGATCTAAGTATTTATTTTTAGAAAAAATAACAAAAAGAGAGAGAGAGAGAGAACCAGAAAAGTTTCAAGGGGCGTAGTGGAGTTGTACTCGTTTGGGTGGCTCAGTCGGTAAACATAGACTTTGCCAAAAGTTAAATTTTATGTTGTTATTGTTATTATTTCTTCGACCATTAAAGATATATAAAGAGAAGAATATTTCTTTTTTTTTTTCTTTAAAAATACTATCGTCAAACTCTTTCTCGCTTTATTATATATACTTCTATATACCTTATTTGATACCATTTGTTTTTTTAATACCCCATTACTGTCACTGTTTATATTTTTAATATAATAGGAAATTGTTGAACAAAAAATGAATTCCATTTTTAACATCACTATTATACTTTTCATTACAATTAATTTACATTTGCATGTCAAAGCACAAGGTAAAAAAAAAGAAGAGCTTTTTTTTTTAATAGTGATATTTTTACATGAACTAACATTATAACATCACCAGAATCGTTTGACCTGAAAAACCTTAATCTATTTCCTGACCATCAATTTTCTGATTCCTATGGTACTCTGAGTGCGCCTGATTCTTCACCAATTCCAACAGATACATCAAATTATATTCCTATTAAAGATGATCATTTTCGTAAGTTATTTGCTGTTATTTTTATCAAAGCATTTCATATAAATGAATAGTATTTTGTAAACAAAGGCTTAGTGCATCATTTTAAACTTTATTTTAAACTAATGTCGTTATGATCATTATTATTCTTTATAATTGATTAGTTAATGACTACTCGGATAGTTCTTCTTCTTGTACATCTACAAAAACTGTCACAAAAACTGCTACGGAATGCAGTAGCACTGATGGCTATTATGAAGCATCGGGAGATGGTGATGACGCTTACCCTACTGATTATGCTTATAACGATAATGGTTTTTCAGATGACGATCTTTGTTCTTGTGAAAACGAAACTGCTGAAGAAAAACTCTGTGCAACTATAACCGAGGAGGTTACTAAACCATGTGAAACAGCAACACCATATTTATTACATCCACCAGAAGGCAAAAAATCTCATTCCACTACCTGTGCTACTACTACTACTACTTCGCGGCGTCCTTCCAAAGCTAACCCACACCATAGTGTTACAACAGATTATGTACCGTCACCAAAACATAATCCTTCGTGCTCTACTTGTGACTCAGAAGAGCCGCCAACTCCTACTTCTCCCTGTACCACTTGCTATCCAGAAGAATCTCCAGATCCTTCATGCTCTACTTGCGATTCAACAGACCATCCAAGCCCTGGTCCAACAGATCATGTAACT
Source organism: Backusella circina FSU 941 (assembly GCA_025399235.1). Classification (NCBI taxonomy): domain Eukaryota; kingdom Fungi; phylum Mucoromycota; class Mucoromycetes; order Mucorales; family Backusellaceae; genus Backusella; species Backusella circina. The sequence continues at coordinate 46,728 of MU622507.1, forward strand.
GGATCCAGTGATGGAAATGAGGAGACTTCGTCTGGCGGTGATGATACCACAAATGAATCTAGTGGTGGAAGTGAGGAGACTTCGTCTGGCGGTGATGATACCACAAATGAATCTAGTGGTGGAAGTGAGGAGACTTCGTCTGGCGGTGATGATACCACAACATCATCAGATGAAGAAGAAACACCTACACCGACTTCACCAGCTCCATCATCAGGTACATCTGCCCCCAATTCTACTTTCCTTACTGCCTCTATTTCTGTAACTGCATCAGCTTCATCAACTCCTTCACAGCCGGCAGCTACTGTACAACCTGTAAATAACTCGGGCCCCATTGTGGGTAGTGTGATTGGTGGCGTTGTCTGTGGAGCTGTACTAAGTAGTGGTCTATTATACTTGTTTGTACGAAAGGGCGTTGTTTCTGCTCAGGATATTGAAAGATTTGCAGCTGCTAGAGCATAGAGCTAATCTATATAAATAATAAATAACATATGTAAATGCATTATTTTTTAGTTTAAAAATCGAGATTCTGGATAAAAAAATTCCTGGATTATGCAGTGAAAATCATTAAATAACAGTTTGTTTGCATGTAACCTAGAATAAGAAAATGTACACGTAATTTACTATTTGAAGCTTGAGAGTTTTCCCTAAAAGTGGACTTTTTGTTGCCTAAATTATTATATGCTATCGATAGACACAAAATTCAAAATGGTAATATGCAACTCGCCCGCTAGATATGTGTCCCGTATTAATCACACAAATCCTGTTGACTTTCCTGAAGGAGTGGATGTTCTTTTTAGCGAACTATTACTTATCTTAAAGGATATATTTCAACTCGACACCTTCTCTATAACACTGAGACACACTATTTGTGCCTACTTGATTATTATCGTTTATGTAAAACACCTTCATCAAATTATACAAAAGTGAAGAATTTTATACTGATACATCATGGCATTATACTAGTTGCTTTTGAGCCGACATGGCGCATAAGTAGCACAATGTACTTATCACTTTCCTGGTTTATAGCAGTAGTTGGAATCTATTTTGTAAAAAAAAAAGACAAGATATAAAAAATATTTCAATAAAATAACGATTGAAATGTTTATGAAAGGGTTTGGAGCTGAAGGCCATTTAACGACATGTCAACCATATCAAAAAATCAAATTCGAATGGAAGGGGTTAAGAGACTTTTGACGGTTCTCTTTATCTGGGCATTGGCTCGTTTGACAAATCAATCCCCTGCTATTAGATGATCCGGAAATGCTATTAACCATGAAATAGTATACCCTATCTGCATTATACTACGGTTTTATTATGGGTGTCAAGGGTTCTACCGCCATAAAGACAAATGATATGATTCTTAGCTTAGCACATATTTTATTGAGTATAAGGATAGTACAATACTTTGACTTGCCATTTCTTGCAGCCAGGTAAATTAGTGTCAATTAAATACATATATCTATCATTTGCTCCTTATAATTAACATTAACTGATTATCACTCTTTTTGATCCATTAATGAAAGCCCAAAGGATTTTTGGGGACAAGTACCTTGGTACACAAAAAAAGACGAATCTTTAAAATGAATTAAACTTATATCTCAGTCGCCGATGGAACAAGGCTGTAAGAATTTTTTTTACACAAACAGATATTTACAGATCAAAATCCATCAAGGAGCCCCGTAATTCGGGGAATATTTGCCTTTCATGTCAGAGGATTTGTACATGAGGTTATGATGTGCATTATAAACCGGCAAATTACTTTTGATCAGTTCAGCTTTTTT